>CM035413.1:170315495-170592995 GCA_020310875.1 Ceratopteris richardii
TGCCTCTTGGATACAAAATGGAGATGCACTCATGCGGATACAAATGTAGATGGAGTAGGAGCAATCATGTCGTCAACACTAACATGCTCCACTTTGACCTCTTTTGCAATTGCCTTCTCTCTTATGAAATGATAATGTACTTCAATGTGTTTAGACCTAGCATGAAAAACTGGATTCGAAGCTAGGTGTACAGTGCTCATATTGCCGCACATGATTGGAATTTGTTTTACCTACAAGTTCAAGTCTTTAAAGAGCTTCTTCAACCACATAAACTCACATGTGACGAGGGCTAAGGATCTATATTCAGCTTTGATGGAAGATAGGGCTACTATAGGTTGCTTCTTAGAGCTCCATGAAGTATTCTTACTTCCAATCATGACTATATAGCCACTTGTACTTCTCCTATCATTTTTTGAACCTGCCCGACTTTCATCATAATAGGATTTTACCTACAAGTCCTCATCATAAGCATATAATAAACCTTCATTTATACTACCCTTGAGATATCTAAGGAATCTCTTGGCTTCTATTAGATGTTCCACTTTGGTTTGATCTACATCATCATGTGAAACTAATAAAGGCTAAGAAATTTCCTCATTTGGACAAGCACTTGACTATCCACCTATAAAAAGAGGCACTAAAATGTCATACACATCCTTGGAGCTAACTAATGTCTCCTTAGTACATGAAAGTAATGATTGAATTGCATCCACAAGAACAACATCACAACTAACCAAGATGTGTTTAGTCTATGGATGATACAAACCATAGCCTTTGCTTTCAGACCTTTATCCAACAAAAATACATTTCACTACTTTAACTCTAATTTTCTATGTTTTTGTTTTAGGCACTAATGCATATACCACACAACCAAAGACACACAGATGAGAAACAGATGTCTTGCAAACATGCCAAACCTCATATGGAGTGATAGACTGCAGTGCTTTGATGGGACACCTATTAAGTACATATGTTGCACACATAACATCCTCAAGCCAGAAGCTATGTGGTAAATCCTAATTTTTGTCTCGCCATCTCCATGAGAAGCTTGCTCTTTCTTTCAGAAACTCCATTTTATTGAGGTGTATATGACACTATACACTGATTTTTTATCACACGTTTAGCTAGAAATGCATTAAAATCAGAAGACATATATCCCTCCCCCCCAATCAAAACAAAGGGTGCTGAATTTACATGTTGATAGATTTTTTGCCAAAACCAAAAACTATTTGAAGCATATAAACACCTGAGACTTTTCTTTCAATGGATACACCCATGCATGCCTTGAAAAATCATCAATGAAAGTTACAAAGTAAAGGTAGTTCCCAAAAAAAGATTCCTACGTAGGGTCACGGACATCATTATGAACAAGCTAGAATTTCTCAGTAGCTCATACTTAACCATCTTTTGGGAAGAAGGGATGTTTCATTTTGCCCAAAATACAGCCTTCACAAACATATTTACCAAGTGCCTCAAGTTTGGGCAGAGAGGATACCATTTCAAATTTCTACATGCATAGCAAACTAGGGAAATTTAGATGTCCAAAGCGTATATGCCAAAGCTTTGCATCTCAGTTTGCTTGAGATTAAACTGCACATGTTGAATCATTGAGATATTTTGCATAGCTTATGAGCTTATACAACCAACAACATAAAATGCTAGAAGCAATAATAACATTGCCATTTGACAGATCATGAATTATACATTTGTAATCAACAAATTTGGCAACCAATCCGATCTTGGCTAATGTTGAAGCTATCAACAGATTTTTCTTGATCCTTGGAATAAACAAAGCATCTTAAAATGTGAAAGAACTATCATCAATAAGAGTTAGAATGATCTTATCAACTCCCATTATACGATAAGAGGAGTTGTTAGTGCATGTGGTAGTATTCCCCATAGGTATAGGATCAAGTGAACTAAAGAAATTGTGTTGTGACGTAATATGTTTGGTTGCCCCCACTATCAAAGTACCAAACATATGAGTCTATTGCAGACATATACTATTCATGAGAAGATGGGTCATAGCTGCACACCGTAGTATACACCCAATTTTCATTCTCTACAAGATTAGCAAACTCTATTTTAGGTGTAGAGGCCTCCACAACAACCATTCTAGCCTCTTTCTTCTTTTACTCTTTTGCAACCAGTTTTGGACAAATCTTTAGGACATGATCATTTCCTTTACATTCTTTGTAGAATTATTTTTCCTTTTTTGTTTTCTTTTCATCTTTGTCATTCCTTTTTTATTGTGGATAATTAGCTGAATTGTGCTTACTAGTAGATGATCTTGATTTACCTTTGCTCTTTTGACTAGCTAAGAAAGCTTGATCAATAATACACATAATGGACTTGTTGTACCTAGAATGATCTTCCTACAATAAAACAAAGACTAGATCCTCAGATGTTGAGGCATTTGGATCACTTTTCATCATCAACTGAAGTGTAGAAGAAAAACTCTCATATGACTTAGGAAGACCAATAAGAACGATCTACAAAAGTGAACTATTTGGCAAGAGCTCATCTGTAGGAATCAACTGCTCTTTAAAAACTTTGATCTTTGTCAAAAAAAATGTCCATAGAATCTCCTTCATTCATATGCTCACTCTCCAACTATTTTTGGAGGTAAGCAACATGAGCCTCATTTCTTGCCTAGTATAAAGTGGTAAGTGTATCCCAAGCATCCGTTGTTGTTTTCCAAGAGCGAATGTGAGGGATAATGGCATGTTTGATAGAGTAAGCTATCAATACATGTGTTTGAGCATCTTTGCATCCCATCAAATTTGCTCTGTAGTAGATGCAACAAAAACCATGGCACGCACAAGAATTTGAAGATTTTCATCTTCAATGTCATTTGCATCACGTTCAATAGTATTTGCAGGTGTAGTAGGCCATTTTTCAACACCCTACACTATATTCGAGAGTCCTTATGCCACCAATACATGATACATCATATATGACTATAACGAGTAATTCGTGCCATCCAACTTGTCCTCAATAGCCAACATACAAAATACATCATTGCTTTCATCCATGGCCACTAACTAAAATACCATAATGCAGAAAAATAATTGTATCTCAAAAATTTGAACAAAACTACCTTGTCAAGGTCTGTTAAACATGTAGCAGACTTTGAGGCACTTGTACCAGCAAACCAAAACTTGTATAAATGTATGGCACAAAAGGACAAAATTGCCTACATAGGCACTACAATAGTGCATTCCATATCCAAAATGAGCTAAGATCAAAATTTCAACACCATAGAGTGAAGCAGTTTGAACTCATAATCTCCCTAAGTATGCTCATCAATTTTTGTGTGATTATGAGACTATGACTAGAGCAGAATCGATGACACCCTAGATGAAGTGAAGATCTTCTCTGATACCAATTATTGGGCTTTGAGGTTTGTGGAAGCACACAAAAAGCACAAGGAAGAACAAGAAGCTTGGAGCACAACACACAATACAAAATGTATTACCAAATGAGTGTACAAAGATAAGTGATCCATTAGGATTATAGGCAACAAGCTGGGAAAAAAAAACCTTATAAAGAGGAAAAAAGTGCTTCGGTAGTCCTAGTGTGTTCACACATATCATTACCAAAATAGATCAGCAAAGTTGATGGGCCCACACAGGATAACATTGCAGATCTTTTCAAAAAGGCTCTGCCTCGAGGGAAGTTTGAAGCTTTCCGCAAAGCTTTGGGCTTACTTTATTTCGTGGATTGATCTCTTTCCACATAGCTTGGCACTTCCTTATACATGGGTGCCAACTCCTTGTTCACTGCATCACTCACAGGGGGTATTTTTTGATATATTTTGGTAGTGATGTGTGTGAACACACTAGGAATGTCGAGGCACTTTTTTCCCTCTTTATGAGGTTCTTTCTCCCTAGATTGTATATATGCCTATAA
Organism: Ceratopteris richardii; assembly: GCA_020310875.1. Lineage (NCBI taxonomy): Eukaryota > Viridiplantae > Streptophyta > Polypodiopsida > Polypodiales > Pteridaceae > Ceratopteris > Ceratopteris richardii. The sequence continues at coordinate 170,319,408 of CM035413.1, forward strand.
CCCTAATGGGTCACTTATCTTTGTACATTATGTATTGTGTGTTGTGTTCCAAGCTTCTTCTTCTTCTTCTTCTTCCTTGTTATGTTCATATGCTTCTGCAGACCTCAAACTCCAATAGAAACCTATACCTAGAGGAGTAAAAAAATGTTGAGGAGTAAGACTTCTAATCCCTTTGATGTTTTACTTGAGGAGGTTTATAACCCTTTTCTTGATCAAAATGTTGAGGTGGAAACTAAATCCAATAAAGAAAATGAGCTTCCAAATGTTCCCCCTATTGATGTTGATGTTAATACTACAATTACTCAACAATCTCAACCCAATGTTTCTTCTGAGAATAATAATGCATGGACAATGGTGTCTAATAGAAGAATGTAGAAATCCATTACTCAATCAAATCAAGAATTCAATTCTCATGTTGGTTATGTTCACATTTACTAAATAACTTAATGCTAGTGACAAACAGAAACTGTACAAAATGGCTCAAGAAGATGCTTCTCAAGGGGATGTCCATATGTCATGAGGTGATGAAGACTCTGTTCACCAAAATTTGGCTAAAACTAAAATGGAGTATGTGCTCAAGACCTTAGGTACCTCGATTGAACCTCCAAAGTCGAGTAGAAAATAAGTGTTTCCTCATAAGGTTTTTCTTGTTTTCTTGTCTTGATATGTATATGTGTTTAATCTTATTTCCTTGAAAGCTAAGGGCATTGTTGACCCTATGCATAGTAAGAGTATCAATTGCTAGTTGAAAATCCTTCGTTTTTTCCCTAATTTTCTTTGTTTACAAGAAGTTAAGCTTGATGATTCTAGACTAAATGTTGTTGATGCAATTACTCCAAGCCTAAATGCTTGATCATTTATCCTAAGGCTCATATGTACATTCATGTATTAGCACATGAATGATCTCTTGTAAAGATTGACCTTTTTTACTACTTGTAAAAGTGCACATATGGAATCACTTCAATCACGAGTTCTTAGGAGAATCTTCTCACGAATTATTGGCGAGTTAGATGGAGATTGAGATCCTAAAATCTAGAGATATGTTTTGGTAGAAGTTTGAATTTTAAATTTAAAAAAAAAGGGAGCTCCAACTTTAGCTATAAACGAGGACTTCAAAAGTCACATAGGTGTAGCCCGAATTGGAGAGAAATTCAGAGGGAGCTTAAGTTGATATTGATCATAGTTCTTTCATTTCCCTCACATTGGGCAATCATTCATTGCCAATTTCAATGTAATCTATGTGCATTAATACATATAGTTTTCTCATATCTCATATCTTCTACTCTGTCATGTACCACTCAAAACAATGAACTTGTCTGACTTGTTTCTCAGTGTATACTTGATCATTTGATGTGATTTAAGTTGGTATAGATTCAATATATTGTCTATTTTCTTGCAATCAAGTTTCATTATCATTGTTATATCCAATGTCGAGTTATGAGCTAAACAATGCTCACTGGTCTACATACTGCTAGTACCCAAAAATGTCGGGGTTCACCTCTAACTTGCTAAGCATCATTCTCTGAGCATGGTCCATCATTTCAAGTGAAATTGCTTGCAAAAGTTAGCTATCCTAGTTAATAGATATGTCCAAAAAGATTTTACTCAATTGATAGCAAAGAAGGAGTATAGTTCATTTCTTTGAGTAGGTGTAGTGACCAAAATAGAAAGTTTTGGTTCATTGTTGAAACTCCTACTCATCTGTTTTGATCCAATGATTTGAGGATCATATTCCAAACTACTTGGGTGATTATTTGTGCTTCCTAGAAAGCTCAACAGGTCTACTTTCCACTCCTCAACTCAATTTTGGCTGGTGTGAATCATGAGTTTGCAGCACCATCTCATCTCTGGAAGGTTTCCACCATCTCCTCCAACAAATGTTCGCTTTAAGATTGTTTCTTCTAATCATGAATGGTTTTGTATTGATCATATCCAAAGTAAAGGTGGTACTCTAGTAGCTATAAACTCTTCTATTAAGCATAGTGTCACTAATTTGTTGTCTAGAAACTTGCATCAATGGATTGCCCTAGTTTGGATAAGCCCTTTAATTTTTTCTTGGTTATTGATTATGCCTCAAACCATAGTGCTTCTAGAAAAGAGGGTTGAGAGGAGTTGAAGGAACTTCCTAGCCCTATCATTATCATTGGTGACTTTAATATTATCACATGGATTCAAGATAGACTCGATCATAGAGGTAGTTGCATCAGTGGAGTAGAGAAAGCCTCATGTCTCAACTTGTGTAATATTCATGACTTAGTGGATATATCACTTAGCTTGGGATTCACTTGGTGTAATAACCTGCAAGGAAACAATCATCTAGCTGCAAGGTTAGATAGTGTTGAGATATCAAGCTCAACATGTGATGATCCAGGATGACACGTAACAGTTTCTCGTTTCTCTGACATGTATAGTGGTCATGCCGGTATATGTCAGGGATACTTCATTGAGCTTTATTAGATTTATCTACCGACAGTGATGGCACATTTTTTTCTTGCCAGCTCACTCATTCGCGGACATTAGGTTTTTCCTTATGTACTGGTCTTTATATATTGCACTTGTTGTATTCTTGTTTTTAGGTCATTCTTGTACATTCCTTTTATGTAATAGAAGAAGAAGAAGAAGATCATTCTTCCCTGTCTCAATTTGTGTGTGTGCTTCTCCTTGAGAGTGAGAGTGTGTGTGTGAGCTCTCTTCCTTATCTCCTTCCTCGTGACATGGTATCAGAGCCAGCGTGGCTGTAGAGAGCTCGTGGAGAAGGCGACGCTGAAGACTACACGGCAAGGCATGGAGAAAACGTGATTTCACAAACGGCCTCCGTTTGCTATGAAAATCGACGTGAAGGTAGAAGACCTCAAAATATTTTCGGGAGTTATCCCTTAAGGATCACTAGTTTTTGCCAAATCGAAGTTTCAGAGCCATCTCGACCTCCGTTTCGAGCCCGCAAGGTGGGGCCCACAGAAAAACCAGGTCAGTTTCAGAAGTTGTAACTTGCATTGTGTTCGGCGACACTCATATATTCCAGATCCAGAATTTCAAGCGATTCCGTGTACTGTTGATACACGAAAACTATGTTTTTCTGAGATCGAACTGTCACGTCATAGTGCGACAGTGTTCAAGCAGAAGTGCTGCTTGTAGAGTGTTGTGGTGTTATGAATTGTTGTAGAAATGGCAAACGCAGATGGAATGAGTCAGCTTATGAGCAATAAGTTGGACAAGAACAACTTCCATGCTTGGAGATTCAAAATGACAAATTTCCTTATGGGAAAAGGTTATTGGAAGTACATCGAAGAAGAGAATGAAAATGCTCCACAGTTACCAGAAAGGAATCGGACTGCAGAACAGTTAAGAGCCTATGAGGAATGGAATCAAGGAGCACGAAAGGTAATGTATTGGCTATTTGTTAGCATACAGGATAGCATGATTGGACACATACAGGATGCCAAGACTCCAAAAGAGGCTTCCAGCAGTTTGGTCACTTTGTACGAGACCAATACAAAGGCACGGAAATTGCAACTCAAGAACGAGCTGCATACATTGGAGAAAAAGAGCATGTCGGTAAGTGACTACACTCTAAAAATCAAAAGAATATGTGAGTCACTTGCATCTATTGGCGTGAATGTAGATGATGATGATAAGGTGGAAGTGTGCCTTCGTGGTTTAGGAGCTGCATATAAGCAGTTCAGAACTTCTATACAAACCAGGGAAATGTGAAGAGATGGATAGGTATGTGCTTAAAGATGAAGAGGTGTTGCAAAATCCTTGATCTACACCAGCCAAATGAACTCCAGGAGTATATGGTGGGCCCTTTTAGCTTGCCAATGGATGTATTAGACACCCTATGTACCTTGGAAGATCACTCTCAAAAAGATAGATCAAAACAGATAAGTTGGAGTTAGCTCAGAGGTGAAAACTTGCTATTCTTGGTTCATACACCTGTCCAGTGTTTTACATAATTCTCTGAGCATAGCAGCAAATAGCTCAATTCCTCTTGGGGAAGTCTAGGCAACTTAAAGAGCTAACTTTCAAGAGTAATCTCATCAAAAATAATGAACCACACACTGAGAATGAGTTTTAACAAGTGATGACATCATCCCGATTTTCATGGGCTGCTACAGAAATAGACCAGTGAGCAACAAAATCAACATAACTCAAAATGTAGAAATCTAATAATTATGAAACTTTGTATGGTTATACTAGACAGTAAGCTCAATCCAACAAGCTTTAAATCACTGAATTTGGATACGTAACCACTCCGAAATGGCTCTGACAAGATGAATGAAAAATTCGGGTACTTGACAGAGAAGTGAAGATGAACAGACCCTGTTGACTTCAAATGAATATAACTGAAGATTGCAACATCCAAATGACATGAAAATTTGTGAGCATATAGTAGACTTATAGAGCTAACTTTACCAAGTTAAATCACTTAAAATGATGCACCAAGATCAGAGAAAACATCTCTGCAAGCTGATTGAGAAAACTGAGAGTAATGGCAGTGAGTAGTACACTTCACAAGAACATGGAAAGATGAACTCAAATATTCATGAAAATGAAAGTATATTGCTTGTACAATACAATGACTTACTGATACATATGTGTGCCTTGTAATCACACCTTGATATGGCGTAAATCTCAGCTCTTGGAGGTCGTCCAACCTTGCTCTGATACCACTGTGAAGAGATGGATAGGTATGTGCTTGAAGATGAAGAGGTGTTGCAAAATCCTTGATCTACACCAGCCAAATGAACTTCAGGAGTATATGGTGGGCCCTTTTAGCTTGCCAATGGTTGTATTAGACACCCTATGTACCTTGGAAGATCACTCTCAAAAAGATAGATCAAAACAGATAAGTTGGAGTTAGCTCAGAGGTGAAAACTTGCTATTCTTGGTTCATACACCTGTCCAGTGTTTTACATAATTCTCTGAGCACAGCAGCAAATAGCTCAATTCCTCTTGGGGAAGTCTAGGCAACTTAAAGAGCTAACTTTCAAGAGTAATCTCATCAAAAATAATGAGCCACACACTGAGAATGAGTTTTAACAAGTGATGACATCATCCCGATTTTCACGGGCTGCTACAGAAATAGACCAGTGAGCAGAAAAATCAACATAACTCAAAATGTAGAAATCTAATGAAAATTTGTATGGTTATACTAGACAGTAAGCTGAATCCAACAAGCTTTAAATCACTGAATTTGGATAAGTAACCACTGAGAAATGGCTCTGACAAGATGAATGAAAAAGTCGGGTACCTGACAGAGAAGTGAAGATGAACAGACCTTGATGACTTCAAATGAATATAACTGAAGATTGCAACATCCAAATGACATGAAAATTTGTGAGCATATATTAGACTTATAGAGCTAACTTTACCAAGTTAAATCACTGAAAATGATGCACCAAGCTCAGAGAAAACATCTCTGCAAGCTGACTGAGAAAACTGAGAGTAATGGCAGTGAGTAGTACACTTCACAAGAACATGGAAAGATGAACTCAAATAATCATGAAAATGAAAGTATACTGCTTGTACAATACAATGACTTACTGACACATATGTGTGCCTTGTAATCACACTTTGATTTGGCGTAAAGCTCAGCTCTTGGAGGTCTTCACATAGGTCTCTCTAACCATGACTAAAACTGCCATCTATTTATAGTTGAGTTTGGGAGGCTAACTTCCCTCAATCACTCTCCAATCAATCAATGATTGATTTGATTCTCTACCTACCACAAATCACGAATTCGTGGCTCCTCTTTCCATTCTTGATCAAGTGGACTCAACCACTTAAGATTCTCTTACTTTTACATTAAGTAAACTCTTCAAAAGTTACAAGAGGTAGTTCACAAGTGAACTTTACATAATCTTCTTTTTAAAGCTTCTTCTAAGACTTTGTGAGACTCAAGCCAATACTTAGGCTTGTCATAGACGTGCTCCAACAGGAAAATATTCCGAATTTTGTTGATTTGGTATCTATGCCGATTATTGAAGAAAAGAATCTTGGTGAGGATTCAAACTCCCAAGGAAAGCCCAGTTCTGAGCAGGTATTCTACTCTGGCAGAGGAAGAGGCAGAGGTAGAGGTTTTGGAAGTGGAAGAGGAAACAATAACCAAGACCAAGGTCAACAACAGAATCATGCAGGAGGAAGAGGATAGTTTCGAGGTAGGGGGAGTCAAAGAGGTCGCAGAAATTTCCAAAGAAATGATTCAGGTAATGATAGCAAAGGATGCTAGAATTGTGGTAAACTTGGACACTTTGAACGTGATTGCAGGTTGAAGAATCAAAATAACAGAAGGTAGCAAAACAACTATGCATCCACAAGTGCAGATGATTCTGAGAAGCTATTTATGGTTCAACATCACATGATGAATACGATGTCTGCTGGTGTTTTGAAATCGAATGATAATGTCTGGTATGTTGATTCAGGTGCTTCAAATCACATGACCAGTCATGCAGAATGGTTTAGTAGCTTGCAAAAAATGCCAGTTCCATGATATGTTGAAACAGGTGATGATACATCGCATCCTATTGAGCATATAGGAAACATAGCATTGTCTATGGAGGACGGAAAGGTAAAACATCTCGCTGATGTGCTTCATGTTCCAAATATAACAAAGATTCTAGTTTCTGTTGGACAAATGGCTGACCAGGGATTACAAGTCAGGTTTAATGCTGATGGATTATATGTAGAAGAGTACAAGCAGGATGGACGATTGGTTTCCAAAGGAAACAAAGTGGGTAGGATGTTCACCTTAAATGTGAAGATTCCTGAAATGAATGCAGCCATGTTTGCAAAAGGTGCAGGAGTTATTGCAGATATAGAGATATGGCACAAACGGATTGATTATGCAAACTTGCAAAGGCTGAAACTGATGCAGTCAAAGGAGATTGTCCATGGACTACCAAATTTCAAATTTGCTGAAATGCAAAAGGTATGTGCAGCATGTCAATTTGGTAAACAGTCAAGAGCATCATTTCCACATGACAAGCATGTTAGTGAGAATGTACTAGAAGTAGTACATACAGATGTTTCGGGTCCAGCAAAGACCACATCTATGGGTGGTTGCAGGTTTTATGTTACTTTCATTGATGACCATACATGCAAAGTATGGGTATATTTCATGAAAGTGAAGAGCGAGGTGTTTACTCACTTCCAGAATTTTAAAGTTATGGTGGAAAAGCAGACAGGGAAGTACATTCAGACATTAAGATCTGATGGAGGAGGTGAATACATGTCAAATGAGTTCAGCAGTTTTCTAAAAAATCATGGAATTCGGCGTCAGTTTTCATGCAGGTACACACCACAACAGAATGGTGTTGCTGAACGCAAAAACAGACATATTGCAGAAATAGCAAGAGCCTTAATGGATGAGAAGAATATGCCTCATTGTTATTGGGCAGAAGTTGTGCATACTGCTGTATACATCATGAATAGAACTTCGACTGCTGTTGAACATCAAGTTACACCTGAAGAGAAGTTTACAGGTAAAAATCCAAACTTATCACATCTGAAAGTTTTTGGCTGTATTGCATATGTACATGTCCCAGATGAATTGAGGACGAAGCTTGATCCAAAAGCAGAAAAGTGTGTCTTCATTGGATACTCTCTTGAGCAAAAGGGATATAAATGTTATAACCCACTCACACGACAGGTAAAGGTGAGCAGAGATGTGGTATTTGATGAAATGTCAAGCTTCTATGCAGATGCCAAAGAAGGACTGAGTCTTGAACCAAATGACAAAGAAAATGCTGAAAAATCAAGTGCAGAATCTCAGGTTTTGAGTGGACTGGATGCATCACCAAGCAATAGTTCCAACTCAAATCCATGGAGTGGAAGATTACGTGGGAATTTCAATCCAGCAAATTCATCAAATACATCCAAGAAAGGTAAAGAAAAGCTTTCTGCAGGTCATAAAACATGTGCAGATTTTGAAAAAGTTGATGGAGATTCAAGCGGTTCAGAAAAGAGTCTTGATGAGGAACTTGGATTGCCCTCTGTGAAGACTCCAAGAGTAAGAAGGGCACATGCAGATGATACAAGGAGAAGTGACCCAGGACCAAGAAGATCTAGGAGGATGCGTAATTCAGTGCAACGATTGACATATGATAGTTACATGGCTCACCATTGTGCCTACATGACAAAGGTAATACAAGATGCTGAACCTTCTTGTTTTGAAGATGCAATTGGTAATGCAGATTGGGAGCTGGTTCCATTGCCGCAAGGAAAGAAACCCATAGGCTGTAAATGGGTTTACAAGGTAAAGCATAATGCTAATGGTAGCATAAGCAGGTTTAAAGCACGATTGGTAGCTAAAGGATATGCACAGACATATGGCATTGATTATGAGGAAACATTCAGCCATGTAGCTAAAATGTCTACTGTGAGGACACTTGTTGCATTAGCTACAGCAAAAGGATGGACTTTGCATCAGATGGATGTGAAGAATGCTTTCCTACATGGTGAGTTACATGAAGAAGTATATATGGACCAGCCACAAGGATATGAAGATTCAAAGGATCCAGAATATGTTTGCAGGTTGCAAAAGGCTTTGTATGGGCTGAAGCAGGCTCCGCGTGCATGGCATGCAAGGATTGTTGATTACTTAACCAGCATTGGGTTTTCTATGTGTGATGCAGATCACTCACTATATGCAAGGAAGGCTGATGATGGCATCACTATTGTGGCTATTTATGTTGATGACCTGATTGTAGGTGGTGATAATGAAGAAAGCATCAAAGAGGTAAAGAAACTTCTTATTCAGGAATTCGACATGAAAGATCTTGGTGTGCTGCGCTATTTCTTGGGCAAAAGTATGCTACAAAAGTATGGTATGGCTGATTGTAAGCCAATTTCTATGCATTTAGATCAGAATTTGAAATTGGATACTACATCAGGTGAAGCATTGGAAAATGCTACTATGTACAGGAAAATTGTGGGAAGTCTTATATATCTTACAATTACAAGGCCTGATTTAAGCTACACTATTGGACTTGAAAGTCAGTTTATGCAGGTTCCCAGGAAGCCACATTTGGATGCTCTGAGGTGCACTCTACGTTATGTGAGTGCTACTTTGGATTATGCATTGTTTTATGAAGCTGGTGTAGATTTGCAGGTTCATGGATACACCGATGCAGATTGGGCTGGTAGTACTCCAGATAGAAGATCTACTAGTGGCTTTCTTTTCTCACTTGGAGGTGCAGCTATTACATGGAGCAGTAAGAAGCAACCCACTGTTGCTTTGTCGAGTACAGAGGCTGAGTATAGAGGTGCTGCAATGGCAGCATGTGAGGCATCATGGCTGGAGATGTTACTTGCAGATTTAGGTGTGGAAGTGCAAAAGCCTATCACTATCTATTGTGATAATCTTAGCAGCATACAGTTAGCATGGAACCCTATTTTCCATGCTAGAACAAAGCATATCGAGGTACATTATCACTTCATCAGAGAGAAGGTATTAGCAGGTGATATTGATCTTGTTTATGTGAGAACAGATGAGCAGGTTGCTGATATTTTCACCAAAGCACTTGGAGCTGAGAAGTTGAAAAAGTTTCGGAAGATGCTTGGATTACAGGATATGGCGTTGAGGTTGAGGGGGAGTGTTGAGATATCAAGCTTAACATGTGATGATCCAGGATGACACGTAACAGTTTCTCGTTTCTCTGACATGTATAGTGGTCATGCCCGTATATGTCATGGATACTTCATTGAGCTTTATTAGATTTATCTACCGAGAGTGATGGCATATTTGTTTCTTGCCAGCTCACTCATTCGCGGACATTAGGTTTTTCCTTATGTACTGGTCTTTATATATTGCACTTTTTGTATTCTTGTTTTTAGGTCATTCTTGTACATTCCTTTTATGTAATAGAAGAAGAAGAAGAAGATCATTCTTCCCTGTCTCAATTTGTGTGTGTGCTTCTCCTTGAGAGTGAGAGTGTGTGTGTGAGCTCTCTTCCTTATCTCCTTCCTCGTGACAGATAGGTGCTACCTTAACATCACCCTTTTACAAGAGTTTTGGGAATTTAGAAGTTTCATTGACCAAACCTATTTATTATTTGGCCACAAGCTCCTTATGACCACCTTCAAGAAGGGTTCCCCTATGTATAGGGTTGGTTGGCCTCATTTATTCACAAATCTTCTCAAGATCCCAAGCTTTCTTAGGAAAGTCAAAGATTCCATTTCTTTTCACTTTTCCTTGAGTTATTCCCCCTCCAAAAGTTAGGAGAATGTTGTCAAAGATATGCAAAATATCTTTACTTATTGTAGAAACCTTACTAGAAAGATAAGAGCCCAAAGAAGGGAAAAAATTATTTGAGAACTAAGCAAGTATGACTTCAAATAATGTTATTCATGATTGTATTTATAGTGTTGGTTGTATGATTTTGCAAGGTGTTGTCTTCAGATTATTGGGGATCCCTATGGGCTTCAATATTTTCTTTCAACAAAGATGGGATTGGGTCATATGCAATTCAGAGGAAAGATTTTTAGGTGGTATAGTCCCTTGCCCATAGGTCTTATGTTTCAAAACATTATATTCTTCCTTGCATTTTTTACTTTTTAGCTTGTTGGCTTCCCTCCAAAAAACATTTGTTGCAGGTGTCTGCCCTTGCTAGAAGATTTCTCTAGGGAGGTAATAACCAAACATGTAAAATCCCCAAAGTTTCTTTGGACACTTGGTGTTTGCCCAAATAAGAAGGGGTCTTGATCTTATCAACGCTATCAAAATGGTTGAGAATCTCTCTACCAAATGGATTTTGAGATTTCTATCTTCTTATGATATTTGGGTTGTCTTACTTAAAAAGAATATTCATCTTTTTCATGTAAAATGTTACAAATCTTGGACGAATAAACGTATATGGGATATAGTTGTTTCTCCCTAGTAGTTCAATATTGTTGGCAGCCTTCTTACTCGCAGGTTTTGGAACAATTGGATGGTCAAAAAAAGCATATATTCCTAAACATGAACTTGCTTTCAAAACTAATTTCTTTATGCAAGAGTCTCCTTAGCATGGTTGGCTTGCTATGTGGAATAATTTACACCAATCAATTAGAGGGAACAAATGCTTGAAGTCGGGGACGAGAAGTTGGAAATGGTTTCTTCAAGAACGTGAAGTACTCATTGATGATCAATGCAGAGAACTACCTAAATGATTCTCTATGATCAATGCAAAGAACTACCTAAATGATTCTCTATGATCTCTGCTTGAAGTCGGGGACTAGAAGTTGGAAATGGTTTCTTCAGGAACGTGAAGTACTCACTGATGATCAATGTAGAGAACTACCTAAATGATTTCATTTATGTACTATCTTTGTGTACCTACATCTACAAGATCCGGTCAATAGTCGTATCAGAGCATGTGCATGTCTACGGATGTGTACTTCTTGATGTCCTTTCATGATTTGCAGCATCCATTCGCGATTTGGCATCCATTTTGATTCGTTAATTCTCTTTCGGTCTAGGTTTGCATTTGTTTTTTGTTCATCAATGTCTTTTTCAAATTTTTTTTTAATCTCTTATTGTGCCCTGTGCAGTGTGATCCTATCATATTGTGCTATGCTCACTATGCACACTCATACTGTACTCATTATGATACTATCACACTGTCCTCAATGTGCTCACTTTTCTTATTCTGGTTTGGTTTGTTTATCAAATTCATTTATCAAGTCTGTTTATCAATTCGATTATCCATGAGGTTACTCCAAGGCATCGAGTAAGGCATAGAACTATGGCATCTTTGGCACTCATGGTTCTCTTGTTTCATTTTGCTTTGCCTTAGTTCCATTGGCTATGCACGAACCATCTATAACTAATGAATAGCAATAAGAGCTTACTTATTTCCCTAGTTAGATTACTTATTTACCTTACTTATTTCCCTAGTTAGCATGTAAGCGATTTGAACCCACCACCTCTCACTTGCAAGAGGTATGCTTTTTCCACTAGCCTATTTTCACATATTGGTACCCCATTCCTTTTAACTTATATGTAACATAACTTCTAACAATTTCTTCCCCTTATTTACTTATTTATTTATTTATCTAACACTCTTATATATATATATATATATATATATATATATATATATATATACCAAGACAAAACCTTTTCTTTTTTGTGTTAACTCCAATATTGCTAAAATAATTTCACGTGTTTGGTACTAGGTTTTGGTTCTATATAATGCCATGGACCCTACCCAGACTACAAAGGATTTTGGAAAGTTATTTATTAAATGTATTTTTCCTCATCATGGTAAGTTATTTATTAAATGAATTTTTTCTGCATCATGGGTTTCCAAAAGTTATTCTATCGTATTGAGATATTCATTTTCTTAATCACTTTTGGCTTGCATTATTTCAAATTTTAGATTCCAAAATAGACTAGCTTTGCATATCATTCACATTCACATTAACTTCTAGTTTTCCATTTCCATGTATGTGTTTTTAAATGGAATATGCTTATGATTGTTCAGTGATGGGACATAGGATTGACCATCCATGTCTACTTTATTCTTATTAAATGAGGTCAGTTGCTTGTCAACTAGGAGGCATGTTATACTTTATGGAATAATGAAATGTTATATGGATTTTAATGTCTTGAGGTTTATAATGTGATTGTGTTTTGATTTAGCAGGTGAAGAATCATGAGGGTGTGAATGCGCATGGATTTATTCAGATATTTTAGAAGATATTTAAAAGATAGCATTTTATATCATTTTTGAAAAAATAGTAGATCACTTAGAAAGTGAATTTTGTAAATAAAGCAATTTTTTATAAATGCATGCTTTTCGAAATGCTACCCTCATGTATCTTCTATTAAAAATGTAATGAAAAATACCTATAAATACACATACTCTGATAGACTCTGTTACACTTATGTGTTCCTCGTGTAGCTTTGATGTGAACCTTTTCCCTATACATGGGCACTTTTTACTCTAGTGCTGGCTAGAGGTTTTTTCCCCATGTTACCACATACTTGATACTCTCATATGTGGTGGTACTTTGTACTTAGGGATATTATTCAGCTCTTACTTCAGTTCAGTTCATCGATCAATAGAGAGAGCTATTCTAGCCATCGTCTTCTCCGTGTGTCTTGCTGCGTTTGTGCTCCTCGTGTGTGCTTCTTGTGTGTCTCTCGCACTTCTACACACACCCAATAGTGGTATCAGAGCAGGTTCAGCTTTTTCTCAAGTTTCGGTTTTTCGCGTCGTGGCGCGCGCGCACTTTAACAGTGCAAATCGACTTCGGAGCATAGAAGTGTGAATTTCAGCAGCCCGGAAACATTTCCACCAGGTGCATTGGGGTTTTACCCCCATTTCAAAGCCATTCGTGCAGTCAGAATCACCATCAGACTGACGGTTTGTGAGCTAAAATTTCAGCACTCATTTCAGTTTTCGTCGAAGTGAAGATTTTGTCACATTCTTGTTCCTTAGTGAAATGGCGGGCAGCAATGACTTGTTTGGCATGCTTCAAGCTGAAGATACGCTTGATGGGACCAACTATCCGATGTGGTCTTACATGATGAAGCACGTTCTTGTTGCAAAACAACTTTGGAACATAGTGGCAGATGTAGATCGAAGGCCAGCAGGTGCTTCTACTTCACAGTCTACTATCACAGATGGAGCTTCTTCTTCGAGTACAGTGGTTTCTCCTTCTCCACCTACACAGGAGCAACTTAGATGGGATGGAAAAGATTCTCAAGCTCATGCTTTGATTGCGCTTTCAGTGAAACGTCATATAGTTCCACACATTCGGTCATGTTCTACATCACGACAGGCATGAAACACTGGGTTTCGTGCAACAGCCAAAGCACTCTGACTATCTGTGAGAATATGCGTAGCAGCATCAATCTCCATGCAAAGATCCATCAATAGGCGTCTCAACCATATACACTCCACTGTAGCTGTGAAAACTACCCTGTACTCAGCTTCACAACTCGATGTCGCCACTGTAGGTTGCTTCTTTGTATGCCATGCGTAATGAAGCACGTGTTGCATACTTGAGGAAGCAACTTGAGGATGTATGTATGGCTGAAAATGAGTCAGTGGATGTGTATGTGACACGCATCAAGGACTTGAAAGAGCAATTGGCAAACATAGATGAGATCATTCCGGATGCATCACTCATTTCTACATTGTTGAAAGGATTACCGGAATCCTTTCAAAGCTTTGCTACTACACTCCGTTTGGTTGCAAAAGGAAATCCTAATATGTGTGCATTTGATGAGGTTGTGTCTCTTCTTTTGCAAGAAGAGCAATCTAGAGTGAATAGGAGTGGTTTGATTGAGGGAACGCAAGCACTTGCTATCTCACAAAAGGGGAAAAGCAAGTATGGTTCAGCTTTTGGTTCATCAAAACCAAAGCCTCAAGCTTCCTCTTCCACTCATTCCTCTAATGATGGTGATTTGCAAAAGAAGAAGAGATGCAAATATTGCCGGAAGGCTGGTCATACTATTGATGAGTGTAGAAAGCTTGCTAAACACAATGAAAAGAAGAAGGAATCGGGCATGTCTATTGCTAAAAATTCAGCAAATGCAAAGAATGATGAAGCTAACATGGCTCAAGATTTTTGGGCATGTGTTGTTACATGTCATTATGATGCTTCTTTACATTCTAAATGTATGGTTGTGAGTGAGGCTGATTCGGATTGGTTCTTTGATAGTGGTGCTTCAAAGCACATAACATCATGCAAAAGATTTTTTGCCTCTTTGAAAGATGCACCTAAAGGAGGACATGTGGTGTGTGCAAACAATGCCTCTTATGCTATCATTGGAGTAGGAGAAATTGAGCTTACGGCTGCAAATGGAGGTGTGATTCTCTTGAAAAATGCATTGTATGTGCCCAGTATCAAGAAGAACTTAATTTCAGTTCCGTTGATTGCCAAAGCTGGACTTCATGTACACTTTGTTGATGATAAGTGTATGGTTCATGATTTCAGCAATGGCGATGTTATCGTGATGTCCGGTACATTATGTGATGGTTTGTATCGCATGGATACATACAAGAGGGCTGTCTCGAATGCCTTGGTTGCTCATACTTCTTCCATGGCTGAAATGGAGCTTTGGCATGCTCGTTTTGGTCATTTAAACTTCAATAGTTTGCTCTACTTGCAAAAGAAGGACATGGTTATTGGCTTGCCTACACTTGAGTCCATTGAAAAGCATGCATGTGAAGGTTGCATTCTTGGAAAAATGCATCGTGCTTCTTTTCCAAAAAATAGTCACACACACACACTACAAGAAAATTGCAACTTGTTCATAGTGATGTATGTGGTCCGGTCAAGACTCCATCTTTTGGGAAGCATGTATATTTTGTTACCTTCATTGATGATGCTACTCGCCATACATGGATGTATCCTATGAAAGCAAAGAATGAGGTATTTTCTTGCTTCAAAGCAGTTTTAGCTATGGCTGAAAATTTTTCTTCACAAAAGCTTTTGACTCTACGCACGGATCGTGGTGGTGAGTACATGTCACATGAGTTTAATACTTTTCTTCATGAAAGAGGTATTTCACACCAATGTACGGTGCCATATACACCTCAACAAAATGGTGTTGCTAAGCGTAAAAATAGAACTTTACTTGAAATGGCACGATGTATGGTTAAAGGAAAGCATCTTCCTCATAAGTTTTGGATGGAAGCGGTCATGTGTGCAAATTATGTGTTGAATCGCTACCCTACAAAAGCATTGAGAGTCATCACTCCTTATGAGGCTTGGAATGGTCATAAGCCTATGGTTAGTCATATGCGTGTGTTTGGTTGTTTGGCATATGCTCTTGTGCCATCACAACAACGTCAGAAACTTGATGACAAGGCAAAGAAATGTATATTTGTTGGTTATAGTGCTAAAAGTAAGGGATATCGGTTGTACCATCCATTGAAGAACACAATTATTGTGAGTTGAAATGTGGTGTTTGCTGAAAATTTAGTTTTCCCTCTACTTGAATGCAAAAAACTGCCAACAGTTAGCTCACAAGATGTGTTCGATACACTCATGCCTTTGTTCCAAAATGGTGCGCTTGACTATGGCCATGTAGACCAGCCAACTGAGGTTCAAAGGGCTGAAAAATTCCAGCCAAATAGGGCTGAAAATGTGGATAATTTTCAGCCAAACATGGCTGAAAAATTTCAGCCAAAAAATGTCAAAACTGTTGGAAATTTCCAGCCACATATGGCTGAACATATGCGACAAAATATGGCTGAAACTGAGCATGAAATTCAGCCCACGCATGATGGTGAAGATGTTTTACATAATGAACGCATGTCTATCAAGAGTGCACAATCTATGCCAAAGTGGCTGAAAAAAACTTTGCAGGACAGCCAATTGAGTGCACCTTTACTTGGTAGAACAAGGTCAAGCTCTCACCATGCATCAAGTAATTTTGTGGATTATTCTCTTATTACTACAGCATGTAATGAAGAGCCACTTTCTTTTGAAGATGCATGTGACGATCCACAATGGATGAGTGCTATGCAATTAGAAATGGATTCCATTCATAGGAATGGTACTTAGGGAGTTATGTGAATTGCCAAAACGAAAGAATGCCATTGGTACAAAGTGGGTTTACAAGATTAAGAGAAAATATGATGGTAGCATTGATCGCTACAAAGCTAGATTGGTTGCCAAAGGATATGCGCAACAATATGGCATTGACTATGAGGAAACTTTTGCACCTACTTCACGCATGACTACCATTCGTACCGTGGTTGCATTGGCTGCCCATCGAGGTTGGAAAGTGCATCAATTGGACATAAAAACAGCCTTCTTGAATGGAGATTTGCAAGAAGAGGTCTATGTGAAGCAACCTCCTGGATTTGCTATGAAAGGGAAAGAGCATATGGTTTTTCGCTTGCATAAAGCTTTGTATGGTCTCAAGCAAGCTCCACGTGCATGGTATGACAAAATACATAAGCACTTCATTGCTCTTGGCTTCACATGTAGTCCGATTGAAAGCACACTCTATGTACGCAAAAATGGGGCTGATCTTATAGTGCTTGTTCTTTATGTTGATGACATACTCTTGACTGGGTCATGTGATGCAAAACTTGACATTCTTATGGCTGATTTGCAGCATACTTTTGATGTCACTTATCTTGGTCTTTTGAGCTACTATCTTGGCATCCAGTTTGTATCCGTTGAGGGGGGAATTGTTATGCATCAAGCAAAGTATGTTGAAAAACTACTTCAGCGTTTTGACTTTGAGGATTGCAAGCCAGTTTCCACACCAGTTAAGATAGGATTTAGATTCTTAGTTGAGGATTCCAATGATGCATTTGACACTTCTCTTTATCAGTAGGTTGTGGCATGTCTTATATATGCATGCAACACAAGGCCGGATATACAGTATGCAGTTTCCCAGTTGAGTCGATTCATGCATAGCCCTGGCATTAAGCATTGGCAAGCGGTGAAACGTGTGTTTAGATATCTTCGAGGCACTTTGAGCTTAGGTCTCTTTTATGGCAGAGATGTTGAGCCATGCTTGCACGCTTTTACAGATAGTGATTGGGCTGGTTGTTATGATACTCGCATGTCCACTAGTGGTAATTGCTTTTTCCTTGGAGACTCATGCATATCTTGGTTGAGTAAGAAGCAACCTACAGTGGCAACATCGAGTTGTGAAGTTGAGTACAGGGCAGTTTTCATAGCTACAGTGGAGTGTATATGGCTGAGACGCCTATTGATGGATCTTTGCATGGAGATTGATGCTGCTACGCATATTCTCACAGATAGTCAGAGTGCTTTGGCTGTTGCACGAAACCCAGTGTTTCATGCACGGACCAAACATATTGAGGTGCATTATCACTATGTGAGAGAGCGCCTTCATGCAGGAGATATTGATTTGATATATGTGCCTACACAAGATAATGTGGCAGACATATTCACCAAAGCTCTTCCACAGGAAAAGTTTGAAGCTTTTCGCAAAGCTTTAGGCTTATTACCTTGTGGGGGCTGATGTATCACTCCCTGTATGTGTTCACATCATTCGCTCCAGGGGGGTTTGTTACACTTATGTGTTCCTCGTGTAGCTTTGATGTGAACCTTTTCCCTATACATGGGCACTTTTTACTCTAGTGCTGGCTAGAGGTTTTTTCCCCATGTTACCACATACTTAATACTCTCATATCCGGTGGTACTCTGTACTTAGGGATATTATTCAGCTCTTACTTCAGTTCAGTTCATCGATCAATAGAGAGAGCTATTCCAACCATCGTCTTCTCCGTGTGTCTTGTTGCATTTGTGCTCCTTGTGTGTGCTTCTTGTGTGTCTCTCGCACTTCTACACGCACCCAACAGACTCATCCATCAAAGTATCTAAAGGAAGATTGTAGCCAATCTTGTGTTCAGTCTTTTGTCTCTCTCTATTCTATGTGTGATTTTTGTGAGATTTTGTTTCTCTATTATCTCTACGTACATGCTTCTACAAGATCCAATCAACAGCAGTATCAAAGCATATGCATATGCATGTCTGTAGAAGTGTACTTCTCAGTGTCTATTTGTGATTCACAGCATCCGTTCGTGATTTTGAGATCCGTTTCAGTTCGTTAATTCTCATCTGGTCCACGTTTGTGTTTGTCAATTCATGTCTTTTTTGGTTCTCCGGTATCTTTTTCAAATTGTTTTTGAATTTTTCATTCTGGCCATGTGCATTGTGCTCCTATCACACACACTATACTCACTGTGCACATTATCACATTCTGCTCATTGTGATACCGTCACACTATACTCACTATACTCATTGTATTGAATGTGCTCACTATTTTCACTGTGCTCATTGTGCTCATTGAGACTATTCCAATTCAATTCGTTTATCAAATTTGTTTATCAAGTTCGTTTATCAATTCAGTTATCCATGCGGTTACTCCTCCATATTACTCCAAGGTGACAATTAAAGCATAGAACTATGGCATCTTTGGCTTCTCAGGCACTCATGGTTCTCTTGGTTCACTTTGGTTCCTTTTTGTTCCCTTTGCAGCCTGTGGCTATGCGCAAACCATCTTTAACTAATGAGTGGCAATAAGAGCTTACTTATTTCCCTAGTTAGCTTACTTATTTCCCTAGTTACCTTACTATTTCCCTAGTTAGCATGTAAGGGATTTGAGCCCCCTACCTCTCACTTACAAGAGGTATGCTTTATCCACTAGCCTATTTTCACACATTGATACCCCATCCATTCCTTTTAACTTATATTTAACATAACTTTTAACACTATATTCTCCTTATTTATTTATTTACTTAACACTCTTTTATTTCTTTTATATTTCCAAGACAAAACTTTTCCTTTCCTATTTTAATTCCAATATTGCTAAAATTGTTTTCGCATGTTTAGTAATAGGTTTTGGTTCTATATAAGGCCATGGATTCTACGCATACTATAGAGGATTTTGGTAAGTTATTTATTAAATGTTATTTATTAAATGTATATTTTCTCATCATGGTAACTTTTTTATTAAATCAATTTCTTCCATATCATGGTTTTCCAAAAGTTGATCTATGAGATTGAGATATTCCTTTTTGTAATCACTTTTGGGTTGCATTATTTCAAAATTTAGCTTCAAAAATAGACGTTGGCTTTGCATATCATTCATTGTCACATTAACTTGCAATTTTCCATTTCCATGCATGTGCTTTTACATGGAATATGCTTACGATTGTTTTTACATGGAATATGTTTTTACATGGAACATGCATGTGTTCAATGATGGGACATGTGACTAGTCATCCATGTCTATTTTATTCTTATCAACTGAGGCCCGTTGCTTGTCAACTGGGATGCATGTTATAATTTATGGAATAATGGAATCTTATTTGGATTTTAATATTTTGAGATTTTTAATGTGATTGTATTTTGATTTAGCAGGTGAAGAATCATGAGGGCGTGAACGTGCATGGATTTATTCATATATTTTTGTAGATAGTTAAAAGATAGCATTTTAGATATTTTTTGTAAAAATAGTAGATCGCTTAAAAAGCACCTATTTTGTAAATAAAGTAGATTTTCATAAATGCAAACTTTTCAAAGTGCCACCCTCATGTACCTTTGTAGCTCAGTGATGAGTAGCACCTCCTTTAATGTCAATCCGGGAAGACGTGAGGATGGTATGAAGACGTCGAGCAAGTGGCGGCACAAGTGCGTGAGTGAGAAGCACACAAGCATGCACACACATACACACACACGCGCACACACGGCAAGACAAAGAGAGAGAATCAATGGAGTTCTTTAGATTACTTTCAAAAGCTCTTACAAGTTTGTTTCAATTACAATCTAACCTCAAAAATGAGCTCTCTAGCTCCTTTTATAGTTTTTGACTAGCTTTGGCCCTGTTCAGACCTAGTGTCCGGCCTAGTTAAAAATTAGGTTCCAGGGCTTATTTGAGGGCTCAAACGATATCTAAAAAATATGAAAATTGGCAGGTAGATACTTCTAAAGCTCCTCAAGCTCAAGGACTCCTTGGCTTGCACAAAATGGAGCTACAAAAAGATGAATTGGTATTTACAATGGTGTTTAGTGATGAAAATCACTTTAAATGGGTGTAAAGGATTTGAAAATTTAAAGGTTGCCTTAGTGCTAGATCTGCGTTGAATGCTCGTACTTGCTTCTTCATGAGGAAAATTACTGGCCTATTTGCCAGATCTTCGTTGACTCCCTTGTCTGCTGCTAACACCCCCCCCTCTCTCGCGTCTGTCGTCCCTGACAGACCCTTGTTGAGAGGGTTTTTAGATGTAGAACTCGACGACGTCCTGCGCTAAATGATGTTCAGCAATTCGCAACCCTTGAGCCAAATCTGTCAGAAGAGCATCCCAGTCTACCGGCCCAAGAACCTCTGGATGTGGCATGCGTAGCTTTTCGGAGTGGAGAGCTTGTTCCAGTGCAAACAACTGCAAGAGATGGGATGGTCTGGGAATGAATATCTCTGAGTGATATTCCCAGAAGCCCGTGACAAACATCTCTTCGAACGTTTGTTTGAAGCAGGCCGGTAGATATTTGATGCGAGCGTGCCATGCATACACCACATTGATCGATGGAGTTGTGCTCATGTCGTATACAAGGTCCTTGTTCCCTTCATTAAATCCTAGTGCTGAGAGATGCGGTTCCTTGACATTTTTGAAGGTCCTGAAGATGACCAGCATAAGTTCGAAAATTTTCAGGCACATCTGAGTCATGATATCAGGAACATTCTTGAAACGGACCCCCCAATGTCGGATCGTTGAAATCATATAGCCAATTGTAGGTGCGCCTTTAGGGGGTGCGAAGTACACGTAATTTAGCCACTTCTCACATCCTTTAATCGTCAGCACTGTATGTGTGTACTCCGGCCAGGATCTCCTTCGAAACACAGGGCAATAACATGGATTATATTTGATGTACAATGGCATGTTGTTCCATGTTCTTACCATTTCCGGGTAGGTTTCGAGCAGCCGAATTCTCCACGTTGGTTGGCGGATATGTCCTTGCTTGGCACTCTCTGGGATGTCATCGGGTGCAAATTGGGTGGCAGAGGTGGGTTCCCTTGAGGTGTGGCGCTTGATCTCCGCATTATAATCCGCCATGAGCACGCAAAAAGGTACATACAGATCATCCGATGGGCCGATCCACCTATGGTGTGAAAGATTCTGAAAATAATCAGATTTTATTACCACCTCTTCCAGTTTTGACATCAATGCGATTTGGACTGCCACCCTGTCATCATGCGTCATGGCTACTTTCTCTAACTTTTGCATCCATTCCGGTGCCTCAATCTCAATTGTGTCCATTCCCTGTTCTGTGCGCTTACCGCCGGGTGTTGGCATTGGTACATAGGGATCCTCGAATGTTTCTTCTACTTCAATTGGCACCAGATCGTCAGGCTCGGGGTCTACCAGAGGGGAGGGCTGACGCTCATATTGCATAACCTTGCTGCGTAATTCCTCAAGTTCGGCCCGGAGTTTAGTGACCTCTTCAGCTGTTTCTTCTGCGGTTATGCTCGGGCTGGGTTCTGTCTGCCGGGTGGCCAACTGTCTTCGTAACTCGTCTCTCTCTTTTTCTAAAGCGGCATGGGCCTCCATTAGATCGGCATGAGTTTCTAACACCACCTGCATATTCTCCGAGGGAATTGCCTTGAATCGTTCTGGGTCAATCTCCTGTGGGCAGCCCTCCATGGCCGCCTCCAGATTTTCTTCGTTCTGTTTCTGTAATCGTTTATTCTCCTCTAGCGCTGTAGACATATGCTTGCGGAGGAGGCCCAAGTTCCGTCGAAGCTTCAGGTTTTCCGTGATCTGAGAGTGTAGCAGCTCGTCCATGTGTCGTCGTTCGTCGTCATCTGCTTGGGGTGGGTTGGCTTCTAATTGTGCGTATTGCTCCTGTAATGTCGCGTGCTGCTGTTCTAGTCGCTGCTTCTGCTCTTCAAGATCCCTACATCTTGCTTGGAGATCCTCGTGGCTTCGGAAGAGCCTTGTATGTTGGTTGTCCAAGTGTTGGTAATGTTGCTGAAGTTGGGCCATGCATTGATGCATATTATTAAATAAGTTATCGAGAGGAATAGTGTTGAATGCAGAGGGGTAGGGAAAGGGAAAGGGGATTGTGAATGCAGTACTGGGGACGGGTGAGGGGGGAGGTGGGGGAATGGGAGATTGTGGGTAAACGGGGGATGGGAGAGGTGCAGAGGTGGGTGACACCTCCATGAAAGTGGGGTTCGTGGTGGGAGTGACTGTGAACATGGGGATTGTGGTAGCGGTGAGGGTTGTGAATGTGTATAGAGGTGTGTGTAATTGTGAACTTCTAGGAAGTGTGCTCGGGGTAGTGAGGTGCACCGTGGCTGTAGTTAGACTTATGTTTTCAGTGGAAGTAGAGTGTGGGGGTTGGCTGATGGTTTGTGTGTTGGTGTGTGTAGTGGTTTCAGAGGTGGTGACAGTGGAGGTTACAGTGGTAGAGGGAGGTGAGTGAGGTGGATGTGGGGGGGAAGGTGGCAAGGGAGGTGATGGGGGTGCACTCGATGTGTGGGCTTCCTCGGTGTCGTGAACTGTGTGTGTTGTGCCAGTGGTTGTGGGGGTGCCTTGTGGTCCTGAACCTAATACATTCATTCGTTTTCCTGTTCGTGGGGGGCGTCTTCCATATCTTCTCTCTGTCCTTCGTGATTGCGCTAGTGCGGTATGCACTGTTTCCGGTACTCCCAAAGCATCTGATATCATTTCCAAGGTGGCACGGTATTGCTCGTCCACACCTTCCTCCTCCAGAATCTGGTTCATGAGAGCTTTACCTGCAGCTAATGAGAGTCTGTGTTGCTCTTGAACTCGGTTCATTGTATCGTAAAGCTTTTTTAACGCGCTAGTGTAGGCGGGGGCACCTTCCAGTACTTGTAGGGCTTCTTGATCATATTCTTGTTCTTCTGCTTCTGATTGTCCACCCTGTGTCTCCTCATGAGCTTCGTCTTCATCGTCCACATTGACTACGTCCGGTTGGCTGGGCTGTGCTTGGTCTGGGGCCGTTTGCTGTCCACTGGCTTGCTCTTCTTCAACTTCTGCATTTACAGCTTCGATGATTCTTGCAACTTCTTCATCCGTTAGATCTTCCAGGGTGAACCCATGCGGGAATTCCAGATCAGTCGGTACTGGTGGAAACACAAGATTAGGGCCATCTGTGCTGTGCCTGGGTAACCTGATAGTAAATGGTTGCACTCGTCGGGGGAGTCTTGGGGTGGTCTCAGGCGTTAGGGTAGCACCGCGAGCTTGTGCGCAAGGCATCTGGACAGCGCCTCTCATCTTCTTTGAGGGAGGCCCTACAGCTGACAATCTGCGTTGAAATTCCTGTGCTCTGGACCAGATCAAAGCCCTTTGCACCGGTACATCATATGCGAGACATCTGTATACAATTCTTGTGAGTGCACAGCAACCATACAATACAGATTTTTGCTTCTTGTACCATCTCTGATGAGCCATATGAATCTGGTCGATAATCCAGTGGGGCATATTGATGGTCAACTCAAAAGCATCCGCCAGGTAGAGGCTAAACCAGATCTTTTTGGGAGGCATTGTGAACCTCTCCTGCGCGGGGAAGGCGAAATGTTGCATGACCATACGTAAGTGGATGGCGATCGTGGGCGTCATTGCAACCATGTCCTTCAGCTTTGTCAGGTTCCGGTTCTTCATGTTGTCTGGAACCATAGTCTCTTTCTCTGTTGGAATGTGCATACCAGTCATGTCGAGTGCTTCTCTTACCAGGTTGATAGTCAAGCGGAAACGCTTCAGCTCGTTGCCCCTTGTGAGTGATGGGAGTACAAAGGAGCTGTATCCTTTCTTGTCTTTGCTGGGGGTGAGGGTACTAATTAGATATGAGCATCTTAGGAAATCTGGCTTTGGTAGTTGGAATTTGAAATAATCATAAAGCCCAGCCTTCTTCCATATCGGCTTCAGTCCTTCGTTGTTCTGTAGCTTTTCAAACTCCCTGGTAAAGAAATGGTATCTGCCCCATCGTCCGTTGAATTCGACCTCGGACTCCCACATATATGTGCCTTCACCCAGAGGTCCAGCAACGTCACTGAACCAATGTGAGGTTTTGCCCACCGGCATTGTGTGACCCTGCGGAGGATTCTGAATTGGTATGGCGTGCAATGCCCGTAATGCCGCTGGTCTTTCTTTTAATTCTTCCTCGACTGGAAGGCTTTCGATGTCCACCACTTGTGGGCTGGTGCCTGCCTGGGAGCTAGTTCCTACTGTATCTGCCATTTTACTTCTTGCTGTCTGTCTCTGTGAGAATATACAAACAGGTGTTAATATTGTACAGGACAAGTGAGGACCGTTGTTGTTCCCATCACAATATTAACATGAGGGTCGGGAGCGAATAATGGGTTAGTAAGTGTTCGGTGCACGTGTGTGTAGTTAATGCTTGGGTAGTCCTAGGAGACTAATGAAGTTAGTAAGTGGGGATGAATTTACAAATTGGGTCGGGGGGTTTATTACAGGTCTTAGGCTGCCAAATGCAGTGGATGGGCTTTGCTTTCGGTTTCGTAGAGACTCTAGAGAGCTTTCTCGGTGTCGTGGTTTGAAAATGGGGCCTTTTAGGGACCCATTTACAAGCGATTACATGCGCGCTCTTGGGTCTTGGTGTGTTCTTGAGTGTTGAGAACGAGTGAATACTGGCAGTATGCGTAGCTGCGTTATGCTGTTTAGGTTGTGGCCTCGGCGTAGCTACTTGTGCCCTCAAGCAAGCCTTAGGCACCCAAATTTGTCTTCATTGTGGGCTAGCCTTCATCGACTTCTTGGGCACCCAAATAGATTTCACGTTAGCAGGAGAATTTCTGCAAGACTTCTTATTAATGTCGTGTTGTTGGTTATTAATAAGAAACTTCGCCCGTGTAATTGACGGTGGTGCAACCGGTTGTTCGCCTTTCCGCACCCACACATGGTTTATTTTCTGGGACATTCTGCTGCGCAAGTACTTTTGATCTCGGACATAGGTAGTACTCTGCTTCTTCTGCCTTTCATCCATCTTGGGTTGCTGCCTCCTTCTGGCCTTTGGAAAAGAAGGGAGTTCCGTTGCATTCCTGACTCCTTTTTTGCGAATATCATTCCTCTGCAACACATAGTTTTGGACAAGAACAGCATGGTCATCTTCATGTGTACCCCTGGAAGGACCAGGAGTCTGTGCCTTTCCTAGTTCCTTGAGTGCTCCATTATCTAACTCTACTGTAATTCGACTATGATTGACCCATACCTGAAGAAGTCCACTTCTTAGGTTCAAGTTGACTGCTTGGTCATAGATCCAGTCTTGACCCAAGACAAGGGGTTCCGTGAGGTCCTCATCTTGACACACTAGTACTTTAACTGTCATTGTCTCATCATGAATGTAGAGGGGAAGTTCCACCTCGCCCATGCAAGGGGTTTCCACGCCTCCCAATCCTATGAGATATGCTTCCACAGGATTGACAGTTAACTGTAACTCTTGACAGTAAGACACTCTAACAGCACTAGTGGCGGCACCTGAGTCAATCAAGGCTCTTACGGTCTTTGCACTCTTTCCTTGTCCTATATCTAAGGTTACGAAAGGACGTCTATCAATTATCCTATGCGAGCTTGTTCCTGCAACTTCACACATGGCCATAGGAAATCCTTGATCTGCATAGTCATTCGCTCTAGGCTGATCTCTACCTTGCCTTCGTAATTTCATCCTTCTGATGCGTTCTAAAGCTTCAGCTTGAGCTTCTTCTCGAACTCGCTTTTCTTCCTCTTTGCGTTTCTTAGCAGTGTTGAGTCGGCTAAGCATTTCCTCTGTGAGAGGTTCCTGATACAACTTGACTCTGCAACCGCTGATATAGTTAGGGAGAACATCACCCTCTAACGTGGCCAATTGTACTGCT
Source organism: Ceratopteris richardii (assembly GCA_020310875.1). Lineage (NCBI taxonomy): Eukaryota > Viridiplantae > Streptophyta > Polypodiopsida > Polypodiales > Pteridaceae > Ceratopteris > Ceratopteris richardii. Next base: position 170,345,728 of record CM035413.1, read on the forward strand.
CCACTCGTGGAGATCCTATTGATGATCATTGGTCCGTAGCCTCTCTTTTCTAGCTTCCTCGCTTGTTGTTTTAGTGTATAGACTAAAACTAGATCTCCTGTTTTCAAGCCTTTATCCTTCACATGGGCATCAAAGTATGCCTTCTGCCTCTTTTTAGCTGCATATATTCCTGCAGCGGCTCTCAGCCTTGTTTCTCCTAATCGTTCAAGGTCAAAGATCCTAGAGGAGAGCTCGTGACCTGTCCATTTGTGTTCTTGTGCTACTTTCAATGTAGGTATTAAGAAGTCCAAGGGTAGCACAGCGTTTTGGCCAAATACCATCTGAAAGGGGGTGGCTTGGAGTACCGTTTTGTAGGCAACTCGGTACGCCCAAACAGCATGGTGTAGCTGTTTGTCCCAATCAGAGCGTTTAGTGTTCACTAATTTCGTCAATACGTTGCATAAGATCTTATTAGTGCTCTCAGCTTGTCCATTAGCTTGAGGGTGATAGGGGGCAGACTTCTTGTGTATTCCCAAGAATTCTTGGAGTAGATTTTCAATCACTTCGTTCAAGAAATGAGTGCCTCTATCACTTACAAGCTCTATAGGTAGCCCATATCTTGTGAATATATTCTCAAACAAGAACTTGGCAGTTGTTTGAGCATCGTTCTTTGTCGTAGCCTTTACCTCCACCCACTTGGTGAGATAATCTGTCGCAACAATGATGTATTCCGCATGAGAACCCTTAGCTGGGGGATTAATAGGACCTACGAAGTCTATTCCCCACTTAGAGAATGCACGTCCACCCATCATAGGTTTCAGTGGCATCTCATCTTTGTGTATAGGATACTGGGTCTTCTGACAAACATCACACCGTTTCACATAGGTATGTGCATCCATGTGAAGGGTTGGCCACCAGAAGCCCGCAAATAGTATTGCCTTGATCACCCGATCTGGTCCAAAATGTCCTCCTGCTACACCTTGGTGAGCGGTTTCTAAGATCTTCAGATATTCACTTTCATGGACACATAACCTCAGGTAACCATCTTTACCGCGCTTATATAGATTATCACCTATGAGTGAGTAATCCTGGGCTTCTTGTTCTAAACTCCTTTTCCTAGCCAGCGTCATGTCTGGGGGGAATGTGTTTGTCCTCAGGAAGGATACTAGTGGTTCACTCCAATCTGGCACAATGGATACTTGATACAGAGTGGCGTGTTCCACTGGTGGTTTAGTGCAGCAGATTGGGCATTCCTTGCACAACTTTTGGACATCAGCTTCCATAGTTGGCCAATGTACTCCGAGTCTCTTTAGGGTCTGTAAAGTTCGTTGTTTTGAATGGTGTTGCTCTAGTGCACCTACATGTGCTAATTGCAACCATTTAGAGTACTCATCCTCTTCTACGCAACAAGCCAAGATCCCTTGATCTGTGTGCTTGTACATACTTCCTGCCATGATGTGGTACTTTTGGGCTTTTACAACCTCTCTATTCCGTGTGTTTACCACTGGATGGTTAGGCCCGTACGTCAATACTGGGACCAATGGCTTAGCCCACTGCGGCACCACTTCCAAATTAAACAAGTAAGCATCAGGAAGGTCATCTGATACTCCTTGTGGGGCTTCTCCCGATGTGAGCCTAGAGAGATGATCTGCTCTTAAATGAGTCCTCCCTTTTCTCACCACAACCTCAAAATCATATTCCATTAGCAAGAGAAACCATCTTACTAATCTTCCTGTATTGCATGGCTTGTTTACGAGATATAACAATGCCTGATGGTCAGTAAAAAATTTAAACTTATTTGCAAGCAAATAATGTCTAAATTTCTTAACTGCATAAACCATGCCTAATCCTTCTCGCTCTGTAGTGGTGTAATTCCGTTCAGCCGCATTCAATTGTCTACTGGCATAGGCAATTGGAAGATCCATATTACTTTCACCAGTTGGTTGTGCAAGTACACATCCAATAGCATAATTGGATGCATCAACATGAACATGGAATGGTTTATTCCAATCTGGTGTGTTTAAGATTGGTGTTGAACATAGTCTTCGTTTAAGCTCCTGGAAGGAATTCTCACATTCATCCGTCCACTCAAAGTTAGTCAGAAGTCCGTACATGGGCTTTGCAATGACAGCATACATGTGTATAAATCGTCGGTAATAGCCACAATGCCCCATGAAAGCTTGTACTTCCTTGACATTCTTTGGCCTAGGTAGCTCTGCTATGGCTCGCACTTTCTCTTCGTCAGTAGATATGCCATTCTTTGACACTATATGTCCTAGAATCTTGCCTTGCCTGACCATAAAAACGCACTTTTCTGGGTTCAGGCAGACTTGATATTCTCTGCATTTGTCAAAGATTTGTCTGAGTTCAGGAATATGGGTTTGTCTAATATTGGAATGAGCACAAAGATCATCAACATAGACTTCTAAACTCTTCCTCAGGAACTCCTTAAACACATGGCACATCAGCCTCTGGAAGGTAGCTGGTGCATTGGTAAGCCCAAATGGCATTACTCTAAAAGCAAAAATGCCCCATTCTGTGGCAAAGGCTGTCTTATGCTGATCCTCTGGAGCTATGGCTACTTGATTGTAACCCGAAAATCCATCAAGGAAGCTGTACACTTCCTTGCCTGCCACTCTTTCTAAGAGATGTTCTGTGATGGGAAGCGGATAGTTATCTCGAATCGTGGCGGCATTAACCTTTTTCAAGTTAATACACACGCGCAGCTTGCCATTTTTCTTGGGCACCACTACGATGGGGGATACCCATTCAGTGTGCTCAATTTCGTAGATAAATCCAGCTTCAACCAGTCTATCTATCTCTTCTTTGATCTTAGCAGCATAATTATCGTTATATGTATAAGGCTTTTGCTTAGAGGGTTTAGCGTCTGAAGTCATGGGGATAGTGTGTGAGCATATGTCAGGGTCAACACCTTTCAGGTCCTTGTAACTCCAAGCGAATACATCTTTGTATTCTCTTAGCAAGGCAATCAATTCGTACTCTTCTTCTTCTGTTAGGTCATGACCTATGTACGTACATCTCTCCTCTCCTTCTTCTAGGGCCACTACGATTTTCTTGGTAGTTTCTTTGTTATCATAGGCCTCTCCTGATTGTGCCTCTCGTTTAGGCATTCTAATCATGACTCTCTTGTCATCTATCTCATACTTCTTAAAATTTTCTGGGACCTCAAACAAAGATTCTTCCTCTTTTGGTGAGGCTTCTCTCTTCTTTCGTTTCTTTCCTTCTTCCTTCGGGGTCACATGTGTTGCTAATCTTACGTCATTTGTAACCTCTCCATGCCTCTGGGGTTGAAATTCTATTTCATGGAAGTATTCTTCATCTGATGCAAATGGTGGGTCCATAATGATAGACTCGAGATCGGAGTCACTTGCATCCTCATATGCATCAGGGCTAGGTTCGCATTCTTCTAGAACTGCCTCTCCCCTGATTGGCTCTATGGAGAAGACTGAAATGTCATAGCCATCCTCATCACAGTGAGGTGTCCATTGTTCTTCATTGATGGCTACATCCATTGTTGCTAAAATTTCTGCCCAGCCATGGGGTTCGAATTCCTCATCAGGAAAAACTACAGGTGCATAGGCTGGGTCTTGAATTGCTCTATGTGTCTCTTTTGCACCTATTTCTCTGGCCTTTTCTCTCTTCTCTTCCTCTACTGCTACTTTGCACATCCATAAGTGGGTGTCTTCATGCATCCATGAGGATCCTGACCCTATGGAATGCACGGATTCTGTATCATCTTTGGCTCTATGGATGGGATTCCACTGGATAGGAGGTACATCTCTATGAGAGTAATCTTTGAGATTCACTTTGGTCGTAACACCTAAGTGCTGTAGGTACAAAGAATTGGTTCCCCAATCCTGTACCACTTGCAACTGTCGCATAAATGGTCTTCCCAAAATCATCTCATAGGCATGATTTTTGCTGAAGTCACATATGGCAAATGTATGCTCAAACTCGACACCACAAGTGGTGAGAGTTATTCCTTCTAGCAATCCTAGGGGTCTCTCTATGTGACCATCGGCCATTTGCAATTTCATCCTCGTTGGCCTGAGTGCCGGTTTGCCCCAACGCTTCCAAAGGGAAGTAGTGGCAATTGCAACTCCTGCACCTGAGTCCAAAATTGCCTTGGTGGTGTACTCCTTATAGGTGATGGGAAGATAGGTGTTCCCTTCTTCACCTTCACACATATCTCCTATCTTGTCCAAGGGAATTTATGGCACTGTCCTCTGGGATCCTATTCGGGAACGTGGTTCTGCAACTTCAGTCACTTGACTGGCTACACCTTTCCGCGCTTTTGGTCTATTCTTAGGCAGTTCTTCCAAAGTGAGATCGCGCTGCGCCTTGGTGTTCTTTACTACCTCCGTGTTCCTTGATATGACTGAGTCGTCGTTCCTTACCATGACTGTGGGTGCTCTCATACACGTGGAGTTTGCTTCCCATGGGCCTGTGAAGTGGGGTAGCTCTTGTATGGAATTAGACTCAAAGTCCAATCTCTCGTGAGACTGAGTACTCTCATGTTCCCCATAAATAGATGGGATGTCTTGTGGGAATTGGTCGTGTGCATCATCCACAAGTTCAAAGGGAGGGGCGACTTCACTTTCGTTATCCCATTTGTCTTCTTGAATCTCTCGTAGGAAGTCTGGTGCAAACCGATTCATAGAAGAAGAAGTGTCTGGTTCCGTGGAATTAGGCACATAAGCAACTTGGGAAGGAGGGCTTATTCTATTGTTGACTCTCTCCTTGTTCTCATAGATGGCTGGAGCACAAGCTTCCTGGGGAGGATTACTTATTCTATTACTCTTCCGAGCAAGCTCATACGCTCCCTGAGAAGGAATGTAAGCAACCTGTGGAGGTACGTAAGCTTTCGAGGGGGGTTCATCTGCCTTTTGGGGGGGAAGATAAGCTTCTTGAGGAGGCACATGGGCTTCCTGAAGAGGCTGGCTTATCCGTTCTCTTGCCCTGTCCTTTCTTTGAGGGGCAGGTTCCTTTTCTGATTGTGCAATTAGCCTCTCTATTCTTTCTAGCAGTCCATCAAAGTGTAATTGCGTCTTAGCTGAGCTAGTGATGTTAAAGAGGCAGCTAGCTTCGAACATGGCTTGAGCCAATTTCACCATCTTAGCACAAATTTTTGTTCGTTCAAGCTCTAGCTCGGCTCTAGGGTAGCATTTTTCATGATCAGTTATGGTTGGCCCTTCTTGGATTCTGGCCTGATATGCTTTAAGCATCATGTTTAGGTCCTCGGGAGTGGGATCAGCTAATACGGATCCTGCTTGGGGTGGTGGGTGGGTTACGTGGGGTGTATTAGAGGGTGGAGGGATGGAGGGTGATGGGGATGGTGGCGGTGGGATTGTGTGAGAGTGCGGTTGGGATGTGATCTCTATGATTTTAGCCTTGGTTTCGCGTAAACTTTCCTCAAGTTCACTCATCTTCTTTGCCCATTGTAACATAATCCTGGTAGGAGATGGTTGAACCACATCCTAAGAGAGAGGATTAGGAAGTAATCCTCAACCATGGCTTTTGGGGCAAGTGGTTAGCCCATCACATTCCTAACCAAGAGGTTGTGAGTTCAATTCCTTACATTGGTATCAGAGCCTAGGAAGTAGGCTTGGGCAAGGTGGAATGATGCAATGGCCTCTAAAAAAGGCGCTTGGGCATCCTCTATGTGAAAGGGTAGGAATTGTGGAAGGTGCGCGCGTCGGTTTCAAGGATGGACCTTACAATGATTGGGGTGTATCTCTCAATCTGTAGGTCGGATTGAGGCGTATAATATACCGTTGGAAAGCTCTCGGAACGAACTTTCCAATGAGCTAGCTTGGAAGTTTGAATTCCATGGAAATCCTTGGGTGGAACTTGATTGAGTGTTCAAGATACCAAGCATGGGTGAGAACAAGGTTCAAGACTGAGGTTGAGAACAAGGGCTCGAGACACCAAGGTTGCGAACAAGAAGGTTCAAGACACCAAGGTTGAGAGCAAGGGTTCAAGAGACCAAGGTTGCGAACAAGGTTCAAGAAACTGTGCGAGGTTGAGGAACATCAATTCAAGGGCACCTAGGGAGTTCAAGGGACTGATCACCGAGGCTAGAGGGATACAAGAGTAGATCATTGAGGACAATGATCGACCAAGGGGGGAAGAATGTAACATAATCCTGGTAGGAGATGGTTGAACCACATCCTAAGAGAGAGGATTAGGAAGTAATCCTCAACCATGGCTTTTGGGGCAAGTGGTTAGCCCATCACATTCCTAACCAAGAGGTTGTGAGTTCAATTCCTTACACCCATTACCTTTTCATACGTTCACGGCTATCTCTCCAAGCTCTAGTCCTTTTCTTGGTTATGCTCTCAGTTTCACTAGCTGTTGGGCTCTTTTCCTGGTCTACCCCTTGGTTTTGCTGCAATGCTTGAGCTCTAGTGACTACCTGTACGGGAGCAGTGGAAGTGACACTTCCTGTGGAATCTACTACTAACCCAATAACGTTGATAGGCGTGATTTTTGGCATATTATTGGGGTTCTTTGGGCAATCTCGTAAGAGATGCTCTTTTCCACAATCTTGGCAAAAGCCTTGGATTGTCACGGACTGAGTTTGTGTAGGTGGAGGTAAGGGGCAATCACGAACGAAGTGATCTCCCTGACATCGGTAGCATGGTCCTCTAGGAAATGGTGGTCGTACCTGCCTAGGTTGAGGCCTAGGGTTGGGATTTGCATACATGACATTTGTGTAGTCTGACTCCCAACTAGGTTCATTCGGCTCTTCACTATAGTAGGACTCACCATGTTCTGGAGACTGCATGTAGTAAGCCTGGGGGCTATCAACATGTGTAGAATCAAAACTATGGTCACTGGGGTCATTTTACGAAAGCAAGGATGTTACTGGAACTAGGGCTCTATTCAGGTTCTCTTCTGCAGCCGTGTACTTTACCGGAATCACATTAGCTGGAGCTGGGGGTTGTTGTGCTAACACAGGCTGAGGTCTTTGTTGGTTTTGATGTGGTTGCTGATAGGGTTGCTGTGGCCTGCCATATGGCTGTGGAGGGTACTGGTTCTGGTATATGCCTTGTTGGTAGGGCTGAGGGTAGGGTTGCCTAACTGCCTGCTTGTTGTATGGGCAATCTTGTGCGGTGTGATTGGTGTATCGCCATTCTATGGTGCAGTACTGGCTACTAGGATTAACTTGGGGTTGAGCCATAATGGGACAGACGTTCGCCATGTGGTCGCCACCACACGTATAGCATCTTTTCACAGGGGCAAACCTTGGGATTTGTTTGCTAGAGACGCCTAGTTTTTGTGCCACTTTCTCTGCAAGTTCCTCAATTGATGTGGACTGCATGGAAGAGTGACTAGATGCACTATCTGAATCTTTGTATATTTTGGAAAGCTCTAGTTCTTCCCCTAGGTTATCTTCAATGTCAATGCACATGCGTACACACTCTTCTATAGTCCTAGGGTCCTTCAGATACACATAGGATCTCAATTTCGTACTCAGCAATCCATCAAGGAATAAGGCTACTTGTTTAGCAGATGTGGGTAGCTCCAAAACAGGGCACCTTTCAAGATATTGTCTAAATCTTCTTCCGGCCAATCTGACAGTCTCTTGGGGGGTCTGTTTGAAGCTGTGAATCAATGAGGAGGTATTGTGTCTTATGCCGCTCTTAGAGAACTCTACAATGAAAGCCTCTAGGAGTTGGTCTATGCTCCTGAACTGCCGCTCATCCAATGGCTAAAACCATGTAAGTGCCGTGTTCCTCAGGGTTAGACCGAAGGCATTGTACTGCGTGAATAGATCCTCCACTTGTTCAGCTCTCAAGACTTGCTTGAACTCCACCACATGATCATAGGGATCTCCTGTGCCATCAAAGTAATTCTTCATGGACTTAACTAGCTGGGTCGATCTCAGAGTTCTCGTGTGCTCTCTAGGTCTCGGCAGCGGAAATCCATCCACGTTTCTTTGGTTCCTGTGAGCTCTAAGTATCTCAGGTTCTACTCGATTCGTCTCCGTCCTCGTTCTTTCTCTGCCCACTGGGTTAGCAAAGCTTACTTCTGGTCTATCTCTGCTTCTGTCTCTTTGCATACCATGAGCTTGGGATGTTCCAGCCCCAGGGTGACCATAGGATACATTCAATCTTGGCTGGGGGAAAATGAATTCACCCTTCCAAGTGTAAGCATGCCTATCATTTTCCGTAACCACAAAGATCCGTTCTGAAGCGTGATCTAGGTAGGTCACTCTGCCTGGGCTATCAGGGTCCTTAAACTCGTAGATCATGATATTCCCTATATCCGTTGGCTGATTAGATTTATACCTCCAAAAGGCTTCGTCAGTTTCTCGATTGAGGAGCAACTCTATGCTCTTGTTGTCTTGGGGAACCCACTCAGGCGTGATAATCCTCGTGAGAACTGATTTACCTCGGGGGGTTCTAGGTTCTACGCCCATATTTCCTTGTTCTAAGTCCCCTAAGTCCGCCTCTGAGATTACATTTCCAAATTCATCCGTCCTATCTGGGTGACTGGTGACTACGTATATGGTTCCTTCTTTGTCCAGGTATGTGCCATTTTCAAATTTGACAGCTGGGTGCTCTAGTCCCATGGATTGATCAGGATTTTTAATATGGACCACGGATCTTCCTAGGCCGTCCTCATAGATGCTAGCACCTAATCGGTTGGTCCTAAGGTACTCCAACTGTGTTTTGTATGGGCCTTCTACCCTGTGCAAGTAAGGCACTCCTGAACTTCCTGTAGGTCTGTCCATGCCTTGAGACATCTCTGACTCACTGGTCTCAGAGCTAGGGTAGTACGAGTGGTGGCTCAACTGCTGGGCCCAAGACCTAGCAGTGTGGTTAACACTAGCCTCTGAAGACCTAAGGCTTTGTCTCTCCCTTACTAGATGTCATCCCGATCTAAGGTTCATATGCCTATTTCAGTAGTCCAATTTTGCCCAGAGTACAACCTTGTTGCTGATCAATTGGTTTCAGTCACTTGATTCCTTTTTAGTGTGTTATCGTGTTTATGACCTTGTCTGAAGTTGCGTCGACAGGTATACTTGAGTGTATTTCCGCACTGTAAATTGATCGTTCCAGGTTAGGTTCTTTACCTTAAGGTTATCGACAGTACAGAGATTATGTTTTTATCTTGAACTTGAGTTTTTAGGTAGTCTTCAACTTGATAACTGCCTACCGTCGCCCTGGCTAACTCCTATCACTAGTCGTTCTTAGCCTAAGCTAGAAATTGACAAAGGGAGTTGAGAATTTCCAACCTTTTGTTTCCTGCTTGGTTGCCTTTGGATGCCCAGGAAGTGTGTTCCCAAGCTTGCACTTACACTTGCTCAAAACGCCTTGGGATGCTCTCAATAGATCTGTAAGAGTTCCAAAGTTAGCTCAAGACTTAAACTCCAAAGACAGAACCAATGATTTTCATTCAGGTAGCACAACACCAATTTTCACTATGATTTTTTTGGAAAATAATTCTAGAGATCCCTGACTTTGATCCCCCTGGGTATGGTCAACTTCAAAATACTCTATCTGAAAATCAACGTATTATCTTTATAAAAAACAGTTGAGGGCTTGTACTATATGCCACGAGCTTTCCAACAAGCCCTAGAGCTCAAAAAATTGATTTCGTATGAAAAAGTTATGACTGTTCAGGGTTTAGGGGGTTAAAACCAGATTCACTCTGGCCGACAGATCCTAGGATTTTCTCCAAATCACAAGTGTAGGAACCTCCCAAAATGCTAATAGATTGACTATTTTGCCCCAAAATTATCCCAAAAATCAAACCCTAATTTTTGGCCGAAAAGCCTGTCAATCGCGATCGACAGGTCTGTCAATCGCGATTGACAGAGGTGTCCGTCGGGGCTGTCAATCGCGATCGACAGTGTCAATCGCGATCGACAGAGTCGATCGTGGCTGTCAATCGCGATCGACAGTATCAATCGCGATCGACACGTTTTCCGGTTTTTTTCGCCGAAATTTCAGTCAATCGGGGGCCTATCAGTCGCGATGGACACGTGGCTACGCGTAAAAGTCAATCAATCGTGGAATTTCAGTCAATCGCGATCGAGGGTGTCAATCGCGATCGACAGGGGTGTCGGTCGTGGCTGTCAGTCGCGATCGACAGTATCAATCGCGATTGACAGGGTCCTACGTGGCAGTCAGTCGGTCGCGGGGGTCTGTCGATCGCGATTGACAGGGTCTGTCGGTCGCGATTGACAGAATCTGTCGATCGTGGCTGTCGATCGCGATCGACAGTATCGGTCGCGATTGACAGGAAAACACGGAATTTTTGAAAACTTTTTAGTGATCTAGGATGTGCTCCTTGTGCTTGTTCTCATGGTGCACTTAGTTTTGTCAAAAGTTGAAATTTTCTGTCAATCGCGATCGACAGAGACCTGCGACCGCGAGACAGTTTCTGAGATTTTCGTACCTGCGCGCAGCGTGCTTGGGATGATGATGATGGCAGTACCTGCAAGAATCACAACAACATGCAAAAACAGTGCAAGCAATATCGCTCTCTCGCTCTCTCTCACAAGTGGAATGGAGGAAATGAGGTGGAGATGGTGACATGATCAAAACTGAAAATTTTCGCGATGATGGAGATGGAGGTGGGAGATGGTGATGATGATGATGGCGATGAAGATGGTGAAGAAAGTAAAAGAAAATCGATGAGAGTGAAGAAAATACCTACAACTCCAACGCGTCAACTCTACGTCTTACCATCACACGCTCGTCCTCAAAGCTCGTTCCCCGGCAACGGCGCCAAAATTTGGTGTAGCTCAATGATGAGTAGCACCTCCTTTAATGTCAATCCGGGAAGACGTGAGGATGGTATGAAGACCTCGAGCAAGTGGCGGCACAAGTGCGTGAGTGAGAAGCACACAAGCATGCACACACATACACACACACGCGCACACACGGCAAGACAAAGAGAGAGAATCAATGGAGTTCTTTAGATTACTTTCAAAAGCTCTTACAAGTTTGTTTCAATTACAATCTAACCTCAAAAATGAGCTCTCTAGCTCCTTTTATAGTTTTTGACTAGCTTTGGCCCTGTTCAGACCTAGTGTCCGGCCTAGTTAAAAATTAGGTTCCAGGGCTTATTTGAGGGCTCAAACGATATCTAAAAAATATGAAAATTGGCAGGTAGATACTTCTAAAGCTCCTCAAGCTCAAGGACTCCTTGGCTTGCACAAAATGGAGCTACAAAAAGATGAATTGGTATTTACAATGGTGTTTAGTGATGAAAATCACTTTAAATGGGTGTAAAGGATTTGAAAATTTAAAGGTTGCCTTAGTGCTAGATCTGCGTTGAATGCTCGTACTTGCTTCTTCATGAGGAAAATTACTGGCCTATTTGCCAGATCTTCGTTGACTCCCTTGTCTGCTGCTAACAACCTTCTATTCAAGACGTAATGAAAAATACCTATAAATACACATACTCTGATAGAGTCGTCCATCAGAGTATGTGGGAGGAGATTGTACCCAATCTTGTGTTCAATCTCTTGTCTCTCTCTATTCTGTGTGTGCTTTTGTGAGATTTTGTTACTATACTATCTCTACGTACGTGCGATTACAAAATCTGATTAACAATGGTATCAGAGTCAGAGCATGTCTGCAAAAGTGTACTTTTGTACTATCTTTGTGTACATGCATCTATAAGATCAGGTCAACAAAGGATGCCCCTTGTAAAGATGTTTCCATTTATGGACTCCTTGCTACTCATCATCCTAATAGATGGAGGTCTATTCTATTATCCCTATATCCTTTTGACATATTCATCATGGTGTTATCTCTCGAATAGTAGCACTATTTGAGTTGTTTTTCTCTTGTATTCCTTTCTTGGTTTTGAGTTGCTATTTGTATCGTTATTTCCTAGTCATGATATGGGATCTTGCCTCCTTGCATTATTTGTAAAACACTATCACTAATTTTATTTCCTATTGCCTTCAAAAGAGACATAGGTGAAAGGCCATCCGTTTTAAGTCTGAGCCAAGTACGGACTTGAATGGGCTACAGGAAGAGGATACAATATCTATATTGAGATGTCTAAAAGGCTTCTTACAATTGGAAATTCTTTTGCCTAAACGGGAAAGAGATTTTTTTATCGATCATTATTTAGGAGGGCTACCAAAGTTGACAGCACACCTGTCTTTCCAAATCTTCGAGAGGGTCTCTCCTCTTAAAGCATTCCACAACCCTCAAGAGCAATAAGATTAATAGCAAAATCGGCCCCCCATGAGAGGGAAAAAAGGTTATCAACCTTATTTGTAATGTTTTGTAGCAAGTTGTAAGCAACACTTGCTTTGTGGCATTCGGAGGTCCCATGGGTGCTAGACCCATTCACTTGTACAGTTGTTCTTTATATTAATTGTTCTTTATATTAATTAAACTTTGGGAGAGTAGGCTATTGTCGAACTTACTTTGGAATCAAAAGAAATCTACACTGAGAGACAACGAAAACTTAACATGGAAAAAAGAAATAATGTGCATCCGATGGGAATCGAACTAGGATTTGAACCGTGGAAAAATAAGATTCTACCACTAGATCGGTTGCCATGGTGTGGCCAAAAATTTGAAGTTTTTAAAACACCCTAATTTACAGCTATTGAAAGCTATCTCATTCATTCGAGAGCCAACATTTCCAAAGCTCTCAACAAATTCCAGAGTCGAGTATCAACGTGATGATAAACATCAAGCAAATCTCTGCACTTTGAAATCCTTGGAGATAAATTGGATGATAGGCGCTCAAAAGCATGTTGATGAATTTCTTAGTATGGCTAGCATGTACTTAAAGAGAATAGAGAATGAGACAAACAAAGAAGTGACTCAAAATTGAAGGCAGAATTTGTGCCTCAGCAGGGTGTTATTCCTTTTTTTTTTTTTTGAAGTTAAGGCCAAGAAATTAAGTTAATGAGAAAATGTTACAAATGTGCAAGGGGGCAAGGGACAAGTCCCCCACCTCTTACATCAAATGTCCCACATAGGGCACAAAAGGAGGTACAACATGCTCATAGAGCCATATATAGAGAATCACAGGGATGAATACAAGGGAAGGAGAGATGTTCTCCAATTATTGGGCTTAGTGACAAGTAATAGGTCTCTAATACTGGTATCTCTGTCGACAGCATTGTTGATAGATTTAGTACAAAAGATAGCAGCAGATTTGAGTTCTTTTATGCAACTCATAATATAATCTTTTTTGCTACTTTGGAATAATGTCTGGTTCTGTTAACCCAAGTATTATCTCTGTCGACAGCATTGAGATCTCCAGAGATGTTCTACAACTAGACCAATAGCATAGATGTTCACAGAAAAAATAATCTCTCTCAAGTTATTTCGATCGGAGAATATCCACATGATGACAAACTCAAAACAAATCTATGTCCTTGGAAATTTTTGGGAAACAACTGAATGGGAGGCTCTTCAAAGGATGCTCGTTTTTCTTTTTTTAAAGAGGAAGTTTTTTTTGTTATTTTGAAAAGGAGGTTCAACAGGCGCCTACTTCCCCATCTTTTAACTTTGAAAGTACAACTCTACAACTGAATGAGCATAGTATCCAAAAGACCCTCATATCCCACAAAGCAGGGGTTACACAAGATTACAACTCGTTTCACCTAGTTTAAATTGGCCTAAGTCATTATATGCCAAACCCACCTACAGGCTGTGAATGGGAGGCTCTCCAAAGGATGCTCATTTTTCTTTTTTAAAGAGTAATTTCTGTTGAAGCCTAGTCTCCCTTGCTTGAATTTAAATATATATATATATATATATATATATATATATATATATATATATATACAGTGAAGTGAAGGGACATAGTGCCCTTGAGATCCCTCGTATCCCACAAAGTGCAGGTGGCACTGCTCGAAGGCACCACAATGGTGCCAATCAAGATACGACAAGGGGACAAGTTTTAGAGGGAGTTACAGCGAAGGTTAATGAAATTTCTTCTCTCATAGGCGGTCCATTTACTTTTGATCTTGTTATTTTCCAAGACTAAAATGCTATGGTGTTTGAAAGGAGGGGACTTTTTACAATTACAAATTCTTTTGCCTAACTAATCAAGGGGTTTATCAATCAACCATTCTTTCGAATGGTGGTCGAAGTTAATCACACATCTTTCTTTCTATATCTTCCAAAGCACTGGCACCCCTGATAACATTCCATAAGGAAGAAGAGTATCCTATCACGTCTCCAAGTAATGCTTGCTTCTAGTTGATGTGACACTATAAACTCAAAATCTTGACAAGACCCTGCCAAACGGAGTGGCTCCTAGGGCACAAAAAGTAGAGCTGACCAATGTTTTCCATATTGGAGAAGCACTTACACCATAGAAGGGCTCAATATATTTTATTAGCTTTCTTATAGGTCCAAATTCCTCTGTGAAAAAGTTTCCACAGAACAACCGACTTGTATCAATTTAAGTTTGTGGATTTGTGGCATGTCCAAAGGGTGTTCTTGCTTCTCTGAGTATGGCTACAAAGGATGTTCTTTCTTCTCTAAGTATGTCCAAAGGATGTTCATGGCTGCAAAAGACTCTCATCCTTCGCCATCTATTACATTCGCCCAAACAGAATGCTAAGATTCTAGCAAATAAATGAATGGTTCTCACTCACAGGTAATGTTTCTAAACAACTTGTCCCATGCCGCTTGTCCGAGTGGTTGGGCCTCTCACCTCTTGAGGTGGGGGCGAGGGTTCAACCCCCACCGACATCATGTCAGGGACATGTTTAGCATGAAAAGTTATATCTTGTGGTTGATGTGCCACTGTTTGTCCTGCCCCGCGATAGTTGTGACCGCAGTTTAATCCAGCTATGTAAAACCCTTGTTCTTGTGGGATAAGGGGGGTCACATGGGTACTATGCCCTTCCTTGTACAGTTGCAATTTCAAAGTTAAAGCTTGGAGGAGTAGGCCTTCGCTGAACTTTCAAGTCCGGGCTCAGCATGCAATTGAAGAGCAACCACTATGTAGAAAAAAGTACATTTATACTCAGAAAAAATAAGAACACGAGTAGGGAAAATGACACAGAAGTGAGAGTATAATGATATTCAGAAAAAATAAGATCACCAATAGGGAAATAGGGAAATTGACATAAAAGAAATGCACTGGCCGGGAATCGAACCCGGGTCTGTACCGTGGCAGGGTACTATTCTACCACTAGACCACCAGTGCTGATGTCTCATAATTAGACAAAACTCAATATATATCAAAAACCTTATCGCCTATTTCATAGGAAAATCTCTTTTCTTAGGGATGAGATTAATATCAGACTCTCCACTAGACCACCAGTGCTGATGTCTCGTAAATGTGATTAGACTTAAAATTGATGTATAAGGAAAACCTCATCGCCTATTTCATAGGAAAATCTCTTTTCTTAGGGATGAGATTAATATCAGACTCTCCAAAGGATGTCGATCGATAAGTTTCTTACTGTTACTGGAGCTATAAAGTGTGCAGAATATAATTTTATTCTCCCTCATAAATTTTGAATGATAATAAATTAATGTTCTCTGTGGCAGATTTCATATTCTCCTTAAAACAGGTTGCCAAATTCTGTTTATCCCAACTGAAGGATGCAAACAACTCACTTGGAGACACATACAAGCCGAAAGTCATTTGTCTAAGTCGAGAGACGCTTTTCTGGCACGCTACTCAGAAGAAAAGAATGACTGCTATATCCAAATGTATGCAACAGTGAATAGGGTCAACCAACTTGCTGAAGAGAAGCTTGGCGCAAATCTTGCTTACTTTCAGATATTCGGGGCCATTGGAAGTCTTTCATTTTCTGCTGCTATTTCGTTTCAGCACATCGGAGACTATGTATAGATCTTTATTACAAATGCATTCATGAGTTAACATATCTATTCAACTGATGATACAAGGAATATGGCGTTTCCTCTCAAACTTACAGATCGCAACTCCAAGCTGTATTGCATTTTCTGCAGCTGATCCGTTTCAGGCAGGACATTGCACTCTTCCATCGTTACTATACAGTAGATTTAAAAATGGATGCCTCTCCCCGTATAAGAGATGAAGTCTGATCATTCCCCTTTTGATGTTTTCTGTAGCTGATTCGTTTCAGTACATTGCACTCTTCCATTGTTACTATACAAAAGATTCAAAAATGGGTGGCTCTCCCCGTATGAGAAGTCTGATCATTCAATTTACTGTGTCTCTCCCCTCTGACGAGAGAAGAACCTATTAGTTGTCTTTATATCTCCTATGTGTCTCTCCCTTTATGGATGTTCTCTGAACGCAGTTTCGTTCTTCCTTGCTAAGAGAGATGTAAACTTCTTCCTTATGTTAATACATTTCAGTTCTCTGGAGAAAATAAAATTAAATGCAGAATATCTTCATCCTTTGCCCCGAACACATCTGCAGAGCTTTCTGAACAGACATGCGGGAAAAGGTTGCCTTCCTGTACCAAAAGAGATTGGAGTGCAGCATGAAAACACACAACAAAAGATAGACGGCCCACTCTGCACTGGCCGGGAATCGAACCCGGGTCTGTACCGTGGCAGGGTACTATTCTACCACTAGACCACCAGTGCTCATGTGATAGCGCATCAAAGTATAGATAAATTATATCCATAAATTATGCATGTGGAAAGAAAAGGCACACACTCATGAACTGATCAAGTTCCTGCTGAAGTTGTCGCAGTTCGCTGGTTTAGTGGTTGGGCCTTTCGCCTCTTGAGGCGGGGGCAAGGGTTCAATCCTTGGCAGCAACATGTAAGGGACATGTAATCTGGAAAGATCTTGCATTCCTGGCAACAACATGTAAAGGACATGTAATCTGGAAAGATCTTGCATTCCTGGCAACAACATGTAAGGGACATGTAATCTGGAAAGATCTTGCATTGTGGCTGAGTGCCCACCGTTTGTCTATCCTTGCGGTAGTGTTGACCATTGTTTAACCCAGTCTTGTAAACCCCTGTTCTTGTGGGATAAGGGGGGTCCCATGGGTCTATGCCCTTCCTTGTACAGTTGCAATTTCAAAGTTAAAGTCCGGGGGAGTAGGCTTCGACCGAACCTCCATCTTAAAAAAAAAAATGGAAAAGTTCTTGCTGAAGTCAACAATGTCTAGCCACAGATGATCGCCTTTTTCGATTGCACCTTCCGTTTTCTCCGAAATACTTTATCTCTGCACATCATCAAAAAATTCGGAACCAACTACCCTACGTCAAACGCATGGGTTCCTCCAAGTTCCTTTCCTTTATTTTGCCTGAATGAAACATGATTACAGAGTTCATGTGATGAGATGAAGAGCGAAAGAACGTAAGGAAGAAGAGGAGGGAGTCTAGCACCTGATCATCTTTATGCAACAGAATAAGCCCGAAGTCCTTGACCGCCGGCACTTGAGAATACCATGTTCCCACAATCGCCCATTTTTTGGGCATGCCTTCCTTCCATCCACTAACGCTTTCCTGTGAGCAGACTGCACCAGAAAATGAAAGGTTTGCTTGTTCGGAACTTCGGAAGACACATGCAGCACCGTCCTTCGTGTTCTACCCTCACGAGTGCATGAATACTGACGCCACTGAACGTATGCTAGCGAGCGTCAAAAAATTCAAAGATAGGCGGCAAAGAAGAACGCGAGGGAAATCCACGATTACCAGGGACGACGCGGCAGATGAAAGGACTGGGGCTCTCGAGAAGATATTTCTTCGTGAACCCCTAGGTTTTTCAAACATACCAACTCTGGCAGGTCAACGAACTCCCGCCCAGGATATTTGAACAATTGTACACTTGAAGGGAATGGTAGACATGAACCCTTTTCATATCGTATCAAAAAGAAATTAGATCCCAAGGTAATACACTCGCTTAGGATCCATAATTGTCCTACCATTGAGAGGGGTTGAACCTTCACCCCTGCCTCAAAGGTTTTTCAAACTGTGTTGTGTTCTGTGGGTGAGCACCTCAAGGGTGACAAACAAAACAGAGAGTAGTCTTCCTAAGCACAATCTTGAGCTTCCCTCATGTCCCAAATGTGCAAGTGGGTCATCATGACCCCATGATGATGATGCACTATAAAGCATATGTGTTGATACTTTCTTCCTTGAATTCAACATCAGTCCATGCTCAAAGAACTCAAATAGCTTCGGCCTATCTCTTCAAAGTTGGTGTCATGAAAATTCAAAGTTGCATGGATCAATTCGAACCGACGAAGTGTTCCAAAAGATGGTGCATACAAGGATGATTCAAGTCCTTCATGTGCATCTTGATGACTTATGACCATCATTCCTATCTGTGCATTATATATATATATAACATAGTCATGTAACCCTCTCTCTCTCTTCTCTCTCTGTGCTTCGCTTGTGTCTGCTACACACCTGTAAAGCACACAACACACACACACACACAATCATGCACACAACTCTAAAGACAATTAACATTCATGCACCTACAAATTCAGACACACGATCACACTCAACCATGTGCATACATACACAGAAACACACATGCACACAAACACAAAAGCTAAAGCCCACACACACAGACTCACATAGATGTGCACATACACTGAGAACATAAACGTATGTGCATGAAAACACAGAGATGCATGCTCGCACATATGGATCTACAAATAAGCATTCAAATCATACTCACAAGTCATGCACAATCACACATATGGACACAAAATCTCCTGTCCATGCATACATGTGATGAGCAGTTATACACCAAAATATAAACAAGAGACTTCATAGCCTTATGCAGAAACACATATAAGCTTGACCTGGCAACAATCTTAGCATTCACATATGAGAAGTTTGAGGCATAGCTTTTTGAGCTCATTTCAATGTCTGCACAGAGAAGAAGACATAATCTTGCTCGGGAATGGTCTCATATCAACTTGCACACAGACAACCTGGAAATCATATTCATTATCAGCCTTCCATCCGAATAGAAACATGAAGAACATGAGCATTAAGAACATCATTCTCATGAAGAACATGAAGAACATCACAAGAAATTCACATCTATTCATAATTCACATCTATTTTCTGTAGCACATTTTGAACAGGTAGCTTCTCTCATCTAACAAGGAGTACTTCATGATATTGAATCTCATCTAGCAAGGAATAGTTCATGATATTGAATAAGAAGAAAGCTTCTCAATTTAAAATTTTTTGATGGCCCCAAATTTTGAATCGCTCGTTCAACTTATATTCCTATGTAGGAGAATGTGCATGCTCTCCTATTCCTTTAAGCCCCTCCTACAAGCCCTCAGTCATAGAATTTTTAAGAGCATCATCCTTATGCTTTTTTCTCCACGAAATGCCTCCACGCATCTCCTCCCTCCATAATCATGTCAACTTCAGTCTCTACCTCCATTTTTCAGGCGAACTTCAATAAAAGTGCAACTTCAAAACAAAACATGATAATGTTTTTCTTCTATAATTTTGGTTTAGATATTTGAAATACTCAATGGCTTTTAACCCTTATTCATATGGATTCTAAACTTCAAGATGAACTACAACCAATATTCGAGATGTGTGAGTGAGAGACCAAGCACATGAAGTTTGTTATACTCCAATAGCTTCCCCTAAAACTTAATGTGTCTTCCTATGGTATGAATCACACAAAGACCTCCATGGTTTCGTCTTTCAATTTGCTCGCCTCTTAATGATCTTTCCTACATGGTCAATGTGAGGAGCACTTCTCTCTCCTCCCTTTTTCTCCATCTTTCATATTCTTTGCATGGAGATCTCTCCTCTGTGTATTAGGTTGCCTCAACTCTTGTAGATCCAAATACAATTGACCAACCATCTACGATTGTTGAAATATTTTTAGAAATGCCTCTTTCGTTTCTTTATATGTATGAAATGATTAACATAAAATTTTTGTAACCATCACACTACATTGCTAACTAATGTCACCTCAAACACGTGACATTTATGATTCGGTTTGTTAGTATTGTCCAGCCAAGCATGTTGCATCTCAAATAATTGAACATGAATGTACCAGTAATCCTTGAAGTCTCAAGTAAGTCTATGGAATGAGATGACAATGATATGTTTCTCCATTGTGCTGAAGGTTTACTCTTCTTCATCGAAAAATCACAAAATTCTTCGTCATGTTGAAAATCTTTAGATTTTATCTTCTCTTCTTCATCAAGCTTCATTTCTTCCACCATGGACTTTTATGATAGGCAATCGATCCTTGAGGGTTTTTATTTGTTAAGATCAAGGGATTTTGGACCATAAAACCAGGGTACTGATCCTCACTCAATACCTATGAGCTACTCACCCTTATGCCTCTTGATCTCTTCTTTAATCATCATTGGCATTGCTTCAGCTCATAGGGAAACTTCCTAGCCTTCTACCTTATCTTGGTCATGGTCGAATCTATTAGTCTCTTTGAGGGAAAGAAAAATCTTGTTTAGTCCATACTGCTCACTAGATTTTTCTCTAGACCACTTCAAAGATGAACAAGTCACTACCCACTCATGGGTTACTAGCAATTATATTCATGATTCTCCTTCTTATACCTTAGATATTGCTTGCAAGTTTACAAAATGGGATGCTTTTCACTCCATTTGACTTCCTTCCATTGACATCCGTGTTGCCTACATCAAATAGTTGCTTTTTGCATACACTTGGCATCCCATCCCATCATGGTTGCCAATGTTGATTGGGAATACATTGACTATTGGGTCTTGGAACTGGGAAATTCATCACTAGGACAATGAATATTATTTCTAATCCATCAAACTTTCTATGTTCAATAGAAACAAAACTCAAAGACTTATATTCTTTACCAAACCAAACATTAGACTTTAACCATCACCATAGGTTGCGTTTTGTTTAATTCAAAACTAGAAGCATGTGTTCATCGTTCTTCACAAAACTATAATTCACAGTAATCAAACACTATTGCATACACTGCATAGTAATAAAAAAGTGTTGTGTGAGAGCTCCATAGCTTCCAGACAAACTAAGAAGACTAACTCATAGGATCTCTCTAAATCTTCTCATTGACTTGAACCATCAAGTATCCAAAAGATGATCTTTCTTAGTGTTCTTTCAAGCTTGGCCTAAGATCATCTTTATGTTCCTTGAATTCTAGGGCATAACTTTCAGATGAAGCTTTTAGAGCTTCAACCTTTGGAGTTTACCTTCAAACTCCAAGAAGTGTATCTTCTCTTCATTTCTAATTCTCTATGATAGATAGATCCTTTGTTACCTTGTTGGAAAAATTCTTCGTCCCTTTGAGAGGATAATTGAAGAAGATGCCTCTTCCTAGACATTATCTTCTTAGCATATTCCATTGGATCATGAGTCCCTTTTTCTTATGGCCATCAAGAAAAAGTATTCAACGGGATTCAGTACCCGTTGTCCCATACTAGTGGATTCTTCATCCAATCCACATAACTATGTCTCTACACTTTCTCACCTTCCCTATCCCTTTTAATACTCTCTAATATGGCACCAAATTATGAGAGCAAGGACTAAGGTGTTTGGATAGACCACAACTAATTGCACTCAAATATTTGGTTAACCATTTAATGTGTCGTGACTCATCCTATCAAACTTAAAGTTTGACTTGATCTTTACACTATTTGGGTCTTTTGGCTTTTTTTCTCTTCTTTAGCCAAAATAAGAGATAAGATTAGGTCTTTCTCCAATAGATCCCTTCATGTTAAATGCTTTACCCATGGGTTTTACTTGGGGATCTAGCCATTATGATTCATAAAGGAAGTCACTTTCCTTAGGTCTATGTTATTGGAATCCATAATGTATGTTATGTTATCCCCATAAAGCATCAAGATACCTTTAGGATTATCCTTTATAGCTTGTCCAACTTATTTTCCTAACCCGTTTAGGATTTGTAAAATCCTTATGGTGTATGAAAGTCTTCTCTTGTATTAGGGTTCTTTGAGAAGTCCCAATCTTTGAGAACTTCATTTAGTTGGAAGATGCAATGAAAGATGTATGAAGTACTAGAATACGAGGAAGTACTTCAACTTTATCTAATCATTGCATGTCTTTTACCTTGCAATACCTTTTTTTATTTGGTCTTTTTAAGGCATAAGATACAAGTTCTTGGGGACTTTCTCCCCTCCTTAAGAGTTTTCATCCTCGAAAACTTCCTGAAGGTAAATTGAAAATTGTGCTCTTTCAAAAATATTTGAAAGAGTTTATTTTCAATCTTTTATTGTTCCCTCTGGTTAAAAGAATTATTCAAAGCTTTTAACTTTCCTCCAAGCTTTTTGAACAAATATCCCAAAGTTTCAAGTTTGGATTACCGATAAATTTGATGTCACATACCACCAAATCTACTTAAGTAGTAATGTAAGCCTAGACGTCCCATACCATGTGGCTTACACTTCAACTTTAGTAAAAGGTAATTTTGGCTTGGATCTTTGTATCAAACCTTGTTTTAATCTAATCAAGTAAGAGCTATTACCTCTTAGACTTGTAGGTTTCATTTCCATTGTGAAGCATAATTGTTGCTCATGTCACAATGAAATTATAACTTAGCAAGTCTTGTTGATATATTAGTTATGTGTGGGAAGACTCTAGGACTGTCAGGGCACTTTTTCCCTCTTTAGGAGGCTTTTCCCTCCGGTTTGTATACCCACCTATTGCCCTAACAGGCTCCTTATCTTTGTACATTCTAATGGTAATACATTTAGTATTGTGTGTTGTCCTCCAAACTTCTTCTTCATCCTTGTGTTGTTTACAAGTTTCTGCAGACATCTAACTCCAACAATTGGTATCAAAGCAGGTCACCGCTTCATCTAGGGTGTCATCAACACCTCTCTAGTTGCAATCTTAGAATCGCACGAAATTTGGTGAGCATACTCAGGGTGTTTCAGATATCAAAACCATCTCGCTTTGTGGTGTTGAAATCGCGATCTGAGCTCATTTTGGCCTCCGAACGCACCATCACAATGCTTGTGTAGGCTATTTTGTCTTTTTGTGCCAAAGATATTTACCAGTTTTGGTTTGCCAATATAAGCATCTCGAAGTGTGGTAGAGGTCTAGCAGAACTCATTTGGGTAGTTATGTTCAACTTTTTTAGATACAGTCACTTTTCTGCATCAAGGTATTTTAGTCAGTGGCCATGGTTGAAAGCAGTGATGTATTCTATATGTTGGTTGTTGAGGATAAGTTGGATGGTATCAATTATCCATTGTGGGCTTATATGATGCGTCATGCATTGGTCGCAAAAGGACTATGGAATATTGTGCGAGGTGTTGAAAGACGTTCTCTTACACCTACGAATACAGGTTTTGTAAATATAGGTACTGAAGCTTATGAAAATGGTGTCGAAGATGGTGATATTCTACATATTCTTGTTCGTGATGTTGTTTATGTTGCACCTACTCTAGAGCAAATTTGTTGGGATGGCAAAGATGCTCAAGCACATGCATTGATAGCTTTGTTTGTCAAATGTGCCATTATTCCTCACATTCGCTCTTGCAGAACAGCTAAGGATGCTTGGGATACACTTACCACATTGTACTAGGTTAGGAATGAGGCTCATGTTGCTTACCTCCAAAAACAATTGGAGAGTGAGCACATGAATGAAGGTGATTCTATGGACAGTTTTTTTACAAAGATCAAGGATTTGAAGGAACAATTGATTTTTGTTGATCAAGTCCTTCTTGGCAGTTCACTCGTGCAGACTGTTATGAATGGTCTTCCTGACTCATATTAGAGTTTTGCTTCTACTCTTCATTTGATGATGAAAGGCAATCCAAATGCCTTAACATTTGAAGATTTAGTTTCTGTTATGTTGCAGGAAGATCGGTCTAGGTAGAACAGGTCTATTATGTGTCCTACAGATCAAGCTTTCCCAGCTTGTCATAAGGGCAAAGGAAAATGGAGATCTTCAACTACTAAGTAGAAATCTATTAATTCTCCACAATCGAAGAAGGAAGACAAAGATGAGAAGAAATCAGAAAAGCAAAAATTGTTTTGCAAATATTGTAAAGCAAATGATCATGTCATTAAGAATTGTCCAAAAATAGCTGCTAAAGAGGGAAAGAAGAAAGAGGCCAGAATGGTTGTTGCAGAGGCCTCTACATCAAAAATAGAGTCTATTAATCTTGTGCAAGATGAAGAATGGGCGTTGACTACTATTTGCAGTTTTGACCCATCTTCTCATGAGCAGTGCATGTCTAGAGTAGACTCAGATGTTTGGTACTTTGATAGTGGGGCAACCAAACATATTACTTTGCAATGCATTTTCTTCTCTTCACTCGAGCCTGCCCATATAGGGAATATTGTTACATGCGCCAACACCTCCTCTTATCTTGTTATGGGAATTGGTAACATCATTCTGACTACTATTGATGGTAGTTCTTTTACATTGTCAGATGCTTTATTTGTGCCAGGGATCAAGAAAAATATGTTATCAGTTTCTCCATTAGCCAAGATTGGCTTGGTTGTGGAATTTTTTGACGACAGATGTACAGTTCATGATCTGTCAAATGGTGACATCATTATTGCTTCTGGCATTCTATGTCATGGGCTATATAAGTTGATAGACTATGAAAGATCTATAAATGATTTGGCATATGTAGTACATGATTCCTAGGCTATTTTAGATGCAAAACTTTGGCGTGCATGCTTTGGTCATCTCAATTTTTATAGTTTGTTATGCCTGTAGAAATCTGAAATGGTGTCCTCTTTGCCCAAACTTGAGGCACTCTAAAAACATGTTAGTGAAGGCTATATTTTGGGCAAAATGCAATGTTCCTCCTTTCCAAAAGATGGTTCAGTTCGAGCTACTTAGAAATTGTAGTTTCTACATAGTGATGCCTATGGTCTTATATAGACACCTTCTTTTGGAAACTATCTTTACTTCCTGACTTTCATTGATGATATTTCTAGGCATGCATGGGTTGCAAAGTCCGAAGTTTTTATGTGCTTCAAATAGTTTTTGGTTTTGTTTGAAAATGTGTCAGCATGTAAAATGGGCACCCTCAGTTCTGATCAAGGGGGAGAATATATGTCTTCTGACTTTAATGCATTTCTGGCTGAACATGGGATCAAACACCAGTGTATAGTGCCGTATACACCTCAACAAAATGGAGTTACTAAACGGAAGAATAGGTCGCTCATGGAGATGGTGAGGTGTATGTTCAAGAGTCAAGCTTTACCACATAGTTTATGGCTTGAGGTTGTTATGTGTACAACATATGTACTTAACAGGTGTCCCACTAAAACGCTGTAGTCTATCACTCCATATGAGGCTTGGCATGGTCACAAGCTATCTGTTGCTCACCTGCGTGTTTTTGGTTGTTTGGCAAATGCATTAGTGCATGTACAACATCAGACAAAACTGGATAATAAAGTAGTAAAATGTATTTTTGTTGGGTACAATTCTGAAAGCAAAGGCTATCGTCTATATCATACACAGACTAAACGCATTCTGGTTAGCCGTGATGTTTTTGTGGAAGATGTTATTCAACCATTCCTTTCATGTACTAAGGAGACATCTGTTAGCTCCAAAGACATGTATGATACTTTGCTCCCTCTTTTTACAGGTCGACAGTCTAGTGCTTGTCCTAATGAGGCAACTTCTCAGCCTTTGCAAGTTTCATGTGATGATGCAGATCATTCCACTCTGATGCAGATTTACATGATGCACTTGTTGATGAGAAAGCTGATATTGAGCAGGCAAAAACTATGCCAAAATGGCTGGTGCTGACAGATAGCAATTTAAATGCACCTCTATCATGTTGTACTCCATCAGGCTCTCATAGTGCCTCTTTTGCATCAGATTGCTATGTTATGGCTGCCTCTAGTCTCTATGATGAGACTGAACCTGTTTCGTTTGATGAAGCACAAAATTCTGAACATTGGATGGCTGGAATGCAATTTGAATATGATGTTATCATGAAAAATGGTACATATTCTTTATGTGACTTTGCTCGTGACAAGAAGGCCATTGGCACTAAGTGGGTATACAAGTTGAAGCGTAAATTTGATGGAACAGTTGACAGGTATAAGGCGAGGCTTGTTGCAAAGGGTTATGAGTAGGAAAGAGACATTGATTTTGATGAAACCTTTGCACCTAGTTGCCGAATGACTACTGTTCGTAGCATTTTTGCACTTGCAACTCATCATGGCTGCAATGTACATCAGTTGGACATTAAAAGTGCATTTCTGAATGGTGACTTGCATGAAAAAGTGTATGTTTTTCAACCTCGTAGCTTTGTGCAAAAAGGGCATGAAAACCAGGTGTGCAGGTTAAAGAAGGCATTATATGGTATAAAGCAAGCACCGCGTGCTTGGTATGAAAAGATACATGCCTATCTGATTGCACATGGTTATGAGAAAAGTCCAACTGAAAGCACCTTATATGTTAAGCATGCTAATGGTGTACTTCTGATCATTGTGGTGTATCTTGATGCATGCTACTCACTAGTCCTCATGACACACATATTGTTGATTTTAAGGTTGATTTACATGCCTCATTTGAGATGTCTGATTTGGGGCATTTGCATCACTATTTGGGTAGTCAGTTTATGCAAGTTGATGGTGGAATGGCTTTTTGTCAAAAATATATTGACTGATTATTGCAGCGTTTTGGCCTTGAAGATTGTAAGCCTACTGCCACTCCTATGGAGACATGTTTACGATTGAGTCTTCATGATGCTGGAGATGCATTTGATGCTATTCTCTATCAACCGGTTGTTGGATGCTTAATTTACTTATGTATTACTCGACTGGATATTCAATTTGTTGTCTCACATATGAGCAGGTTTATGCATTGCCTAGGTGTCAAGCATTGGCAGGTCGTTAAGCGCATCTTTCGCTACTTGAGTGGTACCTGGCTACTTGGATTGTTTTATCCCAAGGGGGGATCACCACCGTCAAATTTCATGCTTTTTTTGACAATGATTGGGCTGGTTTCTATGACACTCATGCATCCACTAGTGGTTTTTGCTTCATGCTTGGTAGATCATGCATATCTTGGCTGAGCAAGAAGTAGCCTACTGTGGCCACTTTGAGTTGTGAGGCTGAGTATAGGGCAACTTTCACACCGACTGTTGAGTGTGTGAGGCTCAGATGCCTTATGGATAATTTGGGTGTTGGTCAGTCTTCTACCACAACCATCTTCACTGACAGTCAGAGCACATTGGTAGTTGTGAGGAAACTTGTGTTCCATGCTTACATTAAGTACATTGAGGTGCATTATCATTATGTCAGGGAGAGGTTCTCTGCTAGAGAGATCAGCTTGGCATATGTGCCCATGCAAGAGAACATTGCAGACCTTTTCACGAAGGCTCTGCCTAGGGAGAATTTTGAAGCATTCCGCAAAGCTTTGGGCCTACTTCCTTTTGTGGATGAATTCCACATAACTTGGCACTTCCTTGTACATGATTGCCAGCTCCTTGTTCACCACATCACTCCCAGGGGGGATTTGTTGATGTATTTAGGTAGTGATGTATGTGAACATCTGTAGGACCGTCGGGGCACTTTTTTCCCTCTTTAGGAGGTTTTTTTCCCCGGCTTGCGGGCTACTTATCTTTTTACATTCTAGTGGTAATACATTCAGTATTGTGTGTTGTCCTCCAAGCTTCTTCTTCTTCCTTGTGTTGTTCGTGTGCTTATGTACACGTCTAACTCCAAGAAGTCTTAGTTGTACTTCAACTTGACAAGACTAGTCTCAAAAATTGACCTTTTAATCATTCCGTGATTCAAAAATACTCTAAAAGATCCTTTTTATGTCACTTGATAATAGAGCTAGTTTAAATCTCAACTAGATATCATGTTTTTTGACATAATGTGTAATCTGAACAAAGAATAGTTGACTTGCCAATCAAATCTCTATGTTGAAGTAGATAGAAATTCCATTTACTATATAGTCCTTTATTTCTAGGACATTAGAAAATGGTATTTGGGGTTTATTACAACCCTTGAATTTTACCTTCTCTTCAAGCCTTGCATCTACTTGGAAGAATATTGGAAAGCTCCGAATACTTCTTTAGTTTTCTCAAACAAAGAACTTTCTTGATCATGAGACCCAATACTTCCATCTTCCAAAACTACATAGATTATTTTATAGTATACTTTATCTTTCTTATAGCTTGAGAGTAGATCATCTAAGTTACCGCCATTGTATCGTGGTTTTAAGAGAGAAAATTTTGTATTACTACCTTAAGTCTATGGCCTTGCTGGTCAGGCATGCCATGGGTGTTTATGGAATTTAAAATTTCATAAGAGGGATTTTAAGCTTAAGGTATTTCAAGAAGTTAGGATTATTTGGCTTTTAATTACTAAGTCAAACGTGAAGGAATTAAGTGTTGTATAGTGGCCAATTGGCCTCATCACCATTCTTCTTAGAAACTAATAAAATAAAATTCTACTCAAGCTTGACTTAAGGAACTTAATCTCCTTCTCAACTCAAAAACCCATGTAATATGTTCCATGTGCATAGTGTTTGCCAAACGTTCACACCTTTATTGGAAAAGGTGTAGCATGCATAAGGTTCAGAAGTTGAACCCCTCCTTAAAGCATGCAAAAGTTCCAAATTGGAACTTTCTTCATCCAGTGTGTCACATAATCCTAGTAGGAGATGGTTAAACCATACCTTAAGAGAGAGGATTAGGAAGTAATCATCAACCATGGCTTTTGGGGCAAGTGGTTAGCCCATCGCACTCCTAACCGGGAGGTCCTGAGTTCAATTTCCAACATTGGTATCAAAGCCTAATTGAGAAATTGGGCGAGACGGAGGTTCGCGCCTCATTTGTGGGCACTTGGAAAAAGCGCTTATCTGTGGTGAGTGTGAAACTAGCCTTGAATGAAGGCACATGGGCATTTGGGCACCCATGGAGGGTGGGATAGGTCCAAATTTGGTCCATGTGCTGGAGTTTGAGGTTGGTGGGAGCGCTCATACATGGAAAGTGGGTCCAAGAGTTAGAAGGGTCCACAAGTGAGCATTGAGGACAATGCTCAGTCTAAGGGTGAAGGAATGTCACATAATCCTAGTAGGAGATGGTTGAACCATGTCTTAAGAGAGAGGATTAGGAAGTAATCCTCAACCATGGTGTTGGAAGCAGCCAGAGGCACAGACGCCACGGAAGCATGTGAAGACGAAGCAGGGAGCCAGGCGGATCAATTTTCCAAACAAATAGGAGTCCTCGAGCTTGAGGAGCTTAGGTAGAATGCTCGTACCAATTTTCGTTATTTTTAGACATCGTTTACCCTTCCAAATAGCATCTAGGACCTATTTTTTAACTAGGCCGGTCACTAGATGTGAAACCGGTCAAAACTAGTCTAGAAACTATAAAAAGAGCTAGAGAGCTCATTTTTGAGGTTGGTTCATTTTGGTTAGTGTGAGCATAGAGCTAGTTTGAGCTTGTAAGAGCATTCTTGAGTAATATAGCTAATTTCCCACCTTCCATTGTGTCTTGCTTGTCTCTTCATTGTGTGTGTGTATGTGTGTGTGCATCTTTGTGCTTCTCACCTTCACTCTCACATCATCTCACGTTCACGATCTTCATATCACTCCTACCTCTCCCACGGATTGACATTAAGGAGGTGAAGCTTCTTAACGTGGTTCTCACCATTGTGCTAAAGCAACACCAAATTTGGCGCCGTTGTCGGGGATCGAGTCTAGGACGAATGTGTGATGGTAAGAGTATAGCAAGAAGTGGCGTTGGAAGGTAAAAAATTTCAGTTTTTGTTGTTGTTTTTACTTAGTTTTTAGTGCTTTTCACCTTCCCCATACTCCATCTTCATCATCGCATCATCATCTCCATTTCCAAAAAAAAATCAGAAAATTCACCATATCCACCCATTCACCTCATTTCCCCTCATTTGTGCATGCGAGAGAGCGAGAGAGAGTTTTTGCACTTGTGTGTGCTTGTGTTTTCTTGAGTTTTCTTGCAGGTACAGAGCTTCAGAGCATCAGGAAAGCTTCCAAAAGGTAAAACATGTACTTTCTGTCAGAAATTTCCGAGCAGGGCGGACCATCGCGATGGTCTGCAACTTTCGGATTTTGAGGTAGGCGACCACACCACGAGGTAGGCGATCCCTGCGCATACACGGAACCACAGTTGCATTTTGAAAATTCATTGTTTGGTGGACCATCGCGATTGGCTCAGACCATCGCGATTGTGTCGCACCATCGCGATAGGCTCACGCCATCGCGACGGCTCGGCCGGACCATCGCGACGGTTCGCTTTTTCGGACCATCGCGACGGTTCACTTGAGCCATCGCGACGGTCCACTTGGACCATCGCGATTGTCCAGTTGACCCCGCACCATCGCGATTGGCTCAGGCCATCACCACGACAGTGCCACGTGTCCCGATAGACCATCGCGACGGTTCAATTTTTGGACCATCGCGACAGCCCAAAATCGGACCATCGCGATTGGCTCAAGCCATCGCATTGCGGACCATCGCGACGGTTCACTTCGGACCATCGCGATTGTCCACCTTTGACCGTTGACCCGCGCCATCGCGACTGTCCGCTTGGTCACGCCATCGCGACGGTTCGTTTTTCGGACCATCGCGACGGTCCATTTCCACGCCATCGCGATCGTTCACTTCGGGCCATCGCGACGGTTCGACCTCACGCCATCGCGATCGTTCATTTCGGACCATCGCGACGGTTCACTTTTTCGGGCCATCGCGATTGTCCAAATCCCACGCCATCGCGACGGTTCGCTTGGACCATCGCGACGGTCCCAGACCATCGCGATTGTCCACCCCCATCGCAAATTTTGGGCTCCAATTTTTGACCAATTTGAGGGTATTTTTGAGAAATTTTTGGACCATTAGACTCATAGGAGACCCCTTAGCTCATATTTGAGGGAAAACTGGATTGTCAGTTTTTACCCCCCAGGGCCTGAATGCTCATAACTTTTTCATCCGAAGTCCGTTTTTTGAGCTTAATAGCTCGTTAGAAAGCTCGTGACGAGTACTACGTGACCTCAACTGTTTTTTTCATAAAGAATACATCTATTTTTAGATAAACTATTTTGAGGTTCACCAAGTTTGGGACTAGGAAGTCAGGGGGCACACATTGAAAAGTTTGGGCAAAAAGGAAAGGGACTTAAAAAGGTGTATATGCTCAAGTGTTTGATCATCTTGTGAATTGGTCTAATATTGGAATTTTCCAGGTCTAGCAAAGGCAATCAGAGGCAAGCAAGCAAGGCAGTGAAGACAGCAGGGCTTGGGAAGCACGGCTTCTTGGGCAACAGGACATCAGAGCAATCAAAAAAGCCGACTCGAGGTTGGAAGATTACTCAACCCCCTCAGTCAATTCTTAGCTTAGGCTAAACGGTAGTTGTGGATTAACGACGATAGGAACGCCTCAAGTTCAAGATACCTAATTCTTTCAAGTTTAAGACTTAAAGTAAAGGTGTGTGTGACGAAAACCTAAAGAAAAGAACATAAGTCTGACGGAACGAGAACTCAAAATTATAACGGAAAGTCGAATTCCTGACGCATAAATTAAGACAAGAATCCAGAGAAAATTAAAAAGAATCAAGAAAGTAATCACAAGGACCATTGACGATCTAAGTGTGTAATCGAGTGTGCAAGGAAGAAAATTAATGAACCTTAGATCAGGAAGACACATAGGTAAGTCAGACCGACGAAGCCTTAGATCATCAGAGGCTAGTGTAAGAACTACCGCTCGATCTTGGGCTCAGCAATTGAATAGCAATTACCCCTACGAGAGCTCAGATACTAGCGAATCAGAAATGGCATTTAGCGCAGACAGACCAGAAGGAGGGTCGAATGTAGCATACCTAGAAAAACCAGAAGGACCCTATAGAACGCAATTAGAGTTTCTCCGAACCAACCGACTAGGTGCTCGCATCTATGAGGATGGTTTGCAGAGGCAAGTGGTGCAACTGCACAACCCTGATCAACCCATTGGATTGGAAAGACCAGTGGTGAAATTTGAGAGAGATGCTTACATAGACAAAGAAGGAACCATGTACGTTCTAAGTACGCAACCAAACGATACTAATGAGTTGGGCACAATCCAATTAGAGACGGAAACGAAATTTCCAGGAAAAGAACCGATAGAAGAACCTAGAACACCTAGAGGGAAATCCGTATTAACAAGAGTACTCATCCCAGAATGGATCCCTCAAGATAACAGGAGCACCGAGTTGTTCGTAAATAAAGAGACAGAGGAAGCCTTTTGGAGGTACAGAAAGGAACACCCTGGTGAGATAGGCATCATTACAATTTATGAATTCAAGGACCCAGATACACCTGGAAAGGTTGTATACCTGGATGAGACTTCAGAAAGAGTCTTTGTGGTGCCTGAACGCGCTAAAAACACATACACATGGAGAGGTGAATTGATATTCCCTCCATCCAGAACGAACATAAATACAAGTCAACAAGGTGCAGGAACCTCCTCAGCCCATGGACATCAAAGAGAAGGAAATAAAGAGAGACCGGAAGTAAGCTTTAATCACCCCATAGGGAGAGATAGAACAACCTCGAACACTAATAGAGCGGATAGACAAAGAGATCATGGAATACTAGGTGGTAGAGATGATTTTCCTCTACCTAGGCCACGTGAACACGCAAGAGTATTGAGACCCACTCAATTAGTGAAATCCATGAAAAATTATTTTGATGGGACAGGAGATCCCTATGACCACGTTGCAGAATTCAAGCAAGTACTAAGAGCAGAACAAGTCGAGGACATGTTCACGCAGTACAATGCATTTGGGCTAACGTTAAAGAATACAGCTTTAACTTGGTTCCAACCTTTGCAACAAAGGCAATTTAGAGACATCCATCACTTTTTAGAGTCATTCATCACTGAATTCTCTAAAAGTGGGATTAGACATGACACGTCTTCGTTGATTCATAGCTTTAAACAAACCCCTCAGGAAACAGTTAGACTGGTAGGATGTAGATTCAGACAATATGTTGAACGATGTCCAATGCAAGAGCTACCCTCACAAGCCAAACAAGTGTCACTGTTCCTAGATGGCTTGTTGAGCGCTAAACTACGCTCCTATGTGTACCTAAAAGAACCCAGAACGCTAGAGGAGTGTGTCAGAATATGTATAGACATTGAGGACAACCTAGGAGATGAATTAGAACTCTCAAAGGTCTATAAAGACTCAGATTGTTCTTCTCTAGCCTCCACAAAATTGTCTAATTCGATAGAGGACCTAGCAGAAAAAGTGGCCCAAAAACTAGGAGTTTCTAGTAAATAGGTGCCCAAGCTACAAACAAACGTACGTTGTTACTCTTGTGGTGGAAATCATTTGGCAAATGTGTGCCCCAATGCACCTCAACCTCATATCAACCCTAGTGGCCAATATTGCACAATTGAGAGAAGATACACGAATCATACGGCTCAGGACTGCCCATACAACAAACAAACCGTGAGACAGAACTACCCGCAAACATACCAGCAGCCAGGTAGGTATCAAGGCCAATACAATGCTCAGCCTTATTACTATAGGCCTCCCCAGAACTACCCTTACCAGGCTCAACAGAGACTTCAACCTGTCTTAGCTCAGCAGCCACCCCCACCAGCAAATGTCATCTCAGTCAAATACGCAATCGAAAACAACACGTTTTCTAAACGCCCGAGAACCGGTTAAGCGTTTACAAAACGCTGCGCCATCATGTAGCCTACTGTGGGTAACTCGATTGGTGGCTTGAAATAGGGATAATTCAGCCAGTCTTGGCACTGCTTATTGTTCTGTACCTTAATAGCGAAGGCAGTCCAAGAGCGGCGTCGTGGGACTGGTCCCCAACATGGGTTAAATTTTAAGTGCAGCGGCGCTTTCACCCATGTGCTCATCATCTCGGGATAGTTTTGCAATAAATCTCTGCGCCAGTCTGGTTGATGGATTTCACCTCTCTGTGCACTTGGTGGCAAGTCCTCCGGCTCGAATTGAGTTGCATGCGTTGGTTTCATGCCTGTTTCTTTCTCTATGGCTAACTGGTATTCGGCCATTAACATGAAGTACGGTTTATATTGGCGCTCATGCCTAGATATGTATCGTCGCGGGGCCAGATGAGCAAAGAATGGTGACTGTAGAATTCTCTCATCAATCATGGCCATGGCATGTAACTGTGCCTCTACTCTGGCCGAATGTGTCGTTCCGAGTTCTTCAACTGTCTTCATCCACGCGGGGGTAGGTAATTCATATGTCATCTGGCCTTCGGCCGTGACACGTCCACCTGGGATGGGTATCGGCTCGTATGCCTCTTCAAATGTCTCCTCCACCGGGATAGTGACGGTTTCTTCCTCAGCTGGTAGCTCAGGTGGGGAGTCTGGCCGTGGTGGTGCTTCATAGATTGCAATTCTAGATTCAAGATTTGTTACCTGGGCCCGGAGTGCGTTGAGTTCCTCTAAAATTTCAGGGGCAGGGTCCGCAGGTGCTGGTAATTCTGCTGCTACTTGTACTTGTTGTGTTGCAGGTTCTCTGAGCTGTAACAGCTTGTGATCTTCCTTTAACTTTTGATGCTCTTCGTTCATACGATCATAGTCCTCGAGCAGTCGAACGTGATCATCCAGCAACATCCGCATCGATTCAGATGGGATTGCTTTGAACCTGCTAGGACTTAGTGGTTGTTCAGGGTGGTCCAGTGCCGCTTCCAAGTTCTCTCTATTCTGCTCTTGGAGTCTCTGGTTCTCCTCTTTTGCTGCGGCTAAGTGTCTTCTTAGTAAGCCCATATTTCTAGTGAGCGTTGCATTGCGGATGGTCTGGGCTCGAAGTAGGTTGTCCAAATCCGCCGTGGCTTCTTTTGTTTTCTCCTCACTTTCTAGTTCTAATTTGTGATAGGCCTCTCGTAAATCTTGGTATCGGCTGTCCAGTGAGGCATTCTCAATTGATAACGAATTAAGCTGCGTTTGTAGTTCATTCGTCGTTCTCTGCAGCTGTTGATAGTTGGTGCCAAGTGATGCAAACTCATCGCGGACTTGTGTCATGCATGTGAACATGTGTTGAAATGCAGTGTCTATGGTGGGCGACAGTAGTAATGAAGTGCTAAATGAGGATGCAGTGGAAGTAGATGCAGCGAGAATGGGAAATGGGGTTGGGACGGTGGATGCAGTGGTGATCGTGGAAAATTGTGATTTGTCTAAAAATGTTTGTGCCGGGAGTGAAGTGAGTGGTGGTGCCGTGGGTGGTGAGATGTCCATGTCACTGGACGTGTTTAGTGTTGTGACTGTGAAAAGTGGTGTGATTGTGGGTGGTTGTGTAGGTGTGAATACAGGATTTACAAATGTAGAATAATTTACAGGGGGAATGGCTGGAGCAGCTTGGTGAAAAGGGGAAATAGGGGTTATGGTGGGTTGGGGAGGTGAAACTGGTGAGAAGGTTAGTGGGGTTAGAAAGGGGAATGGGGTTCTTAGAGGTGGGGGAAATGCTGGGAAGGATGAAGGAGTGAAGGGGTTAACATATGGATGCGGAGGGTTGGGTGTGGGCATGGTGGTATGAATGGGCAGGTCAAAGGGTGTGGCTATGTTGCCTTGTACTGGTGTGGATGTGGGGAAAGTAGGTGGGTGTGCGGGGGATACAGGATGGGTGGGTGAAAGATGAGGTGAGAGAGGGGTAGAAGGTGTGGATGTTATTTCGAGGATAGTGGTGGTATGTACAACGGTGGTACGTGGTGGGGAATCTACAAGGATGGGTTCTGTGGTCAGTGAACTTTCGGGGACGAGGCGTGCCTCCCTGGCTTGTGCTGAAGACTGAGCTCTTGTTGGTACACGAATATACTCTCCGGGTTTTGAAAGTAGTTGCACTCGGCGAGGGTCAAACTGTGGTAGTTGCTTTCTTTGTAAATACCTGAGTGCTTCATGGGAGCCTACTGATTTGACTAACTCTCTGAACCCTCTGATGTATGCGTCTTCGAATCCTCCGGAGATGAGTTCCTGTTCAATTAAT
Source organism: Ceratopteris richardii (assembly GCA_020310875.1). Lineage (NCBI taxonomy): Eukaryota > Viridiplantae > Streptophyta > Polypodiopsida > Polypodiales > Pteridaceae > Ceratopteris > Ceratopteris richardii. Next base: position 170,381,565 of record CM035413.1, read on the forward strand.
GCCTGGCTCTCCTCTTCAGTTAGCTTCTTCCGTGCCAAGACTTTCTCCATGGTACGATATAATTTTTTGATGGCCAGCGTGTAAGCTGCGGCTTCGAAAGTCTCATCTTCATATGTGCTGGTGTCGCCGTGTGTGTCGGTTTGTTGGCCTTGGCCCTCTGTCTGTCCGTCATGTGAGCCCTGGCTGGCTTCATCGTTGCCTTCATCGTCGTCTGTTTCGGTTCTTTCTTCTTCAGAGCTCGACACAGCTTGTCCTTGTGGCGTATCTCGCGGTGTGGTAGGGTAGCTGGGACGTTCATATTCCTGGGAGAACAGCTGTGCTTCGGAATACTGGAATTCGTTTGAGAATGCATCAGGCATCTCAAAATCAAATGTTGTGTTTATTGGGTCGGCCTCCATATGTGGTATTGGGAAAGAAAAAGCCTCCGCACCAATAGTTGTGGGAGCTTCTGCTGTTGTGGTGGTGGGTTCTGTGGTGGCAGCTGCCTGAGGTGCAGCGGTACTAGTGGTGCCCTCCGCAACCACTGGTCTAGACAACCTTATGCGAATAGGTTGTACTGTGGGAGTCGCTTCTGTCTGTGGTCGCTCTGGAGAGGGTTGTGGTGATGGCGACTCTGGCACTTGAAGGCAAGGAATGGTGCCTCTCATGCGCTTGCCTGCCCGTGTTCTACTGGGCTTCCTGGCTTTCTTCGTCATTCCTTTGAATGCCTTCAGTTCTTCTCCCGTTAATGCACGCTCGATTGGCAAGTCATAAGCCAAACACATATAAACAATTCTAGTGAGTGCACAACATCCATTAAGCACCTTCTTGCGCTCCCATCTGTGCTGTGCCAAATACATTTGATCTATGATCCAGCTTGCCAGATCAACAGTTTGAGGTCCCGTGCATGCCAAATACAATCCGAACCAGATTCGTTTATGGGGCATGGTAAATCTGTCCTGAGCTGGGAATGCAAAATGTTGCATGCATATCCTTAGTGGCTTTGACAGCTCAGGTGTAGTTGCCGAAATCTCCTCCCACTTCGTGACGTCCCCACGTTTCATCGGGTCTGGAATTAATCTCTCTCGATCTGTGGGTGTGTGGGTGCCATGAATTTTGATGGCCACTCTGATCAAATCCTTGGAGAGGTAAAACCTTTTGTAGGGTGGATCATCCACTAAAGAGGGCAAAATAAAAGTTCCTGGGATGTCCTTATTCTCTGAGGCCAGCAAGGTGGTGATTAAGTAGTAGCACCTGTAAAAATCCGGTTTGGGTAGAGGATCACTGAAATACTCTGTGAAGCCTGCTCTGGCCCAAACGTGAGTTAAATCTTGGGTGCTCTGTAGGGCTTCGAACTCTCTAGAGAAAAACTGGTATTTTCCCCATGTGCGGTCATCAAATGTCAAAGAGGATTCAAATATAAAGTCCGCGTCCGCAAGGGGTCCTGCAAGTCCCTGAAACCAATGGGAGTTGCGGTGTATCTTTTCTGTGTAGCCCATGGGTGGGTTGTCGATAGGCATGGGCCCTGGAAATCCCTGAAATTCCGGCGGTGGAGCAGTCGGGTGGGATTCTGCTCGTAGCACGTTGAGGGGCACTGCCGCAACACTGGGGCCTGCTCCTGATGTTCCTTCGTCGGTTTGCATGATGATTGATACGTTACTGAGAAAGATCTGCTACAAAAGATTAACACATTAGCATGGAAATTAATTATGATCCCATTAAAGTGAGACCGCAATCCCTTTCCATAACTGATGCGTAACCCGTGTAGCCAAGTGTTGTGATGTGATGGATGCAATGTTTCTTGCAGCACTAGTGCAGGTCTCTAGACACCTACATGTTTCAGATCATGCATACATTTCTTGATGAGACGAGATTATGAGTGATGTGCGATGATGGTGGGTGAATTATTACAAGGTTTAACGGTTAGTAATTTAGTACAAGGTTGTATGTTAGTCGGGGGGTAGTTAGACAATGGGTTAGGGGAAGACGGTTGGACACGCTTCGGTATCCATTTCCTAAGAGTCTTTGAGTGGGTGGTGGGTTTCTGCTGAGGGGCAAAAGGTAGTATCGGGTGTGGTGGTGTTGAGGGATGGAAGGATTTGTGAGGGGTATATATTACATGGCTTAAGGGTTGGGCTATGATACATGGTTTGGGTACCCAAATCTGCGTGGGTGTGGGTCTATGGGTAAGGTATTTCTTGGCGATCCACATTTGTCGAATGCTCGGACTTGTAGGAGAAGGTCGAGGGGATGGTGGATACTGATTCTGTTTCTGCCTTGCCTTTTTCTTGTCGATCTCTGCCTGGTTGGAGTTCTTCGGTGCTTTTTGTCCTTTTGGCACCCATAATTGTCTGGTGTCGCTTCCTTTCGGTGGCCTAAACTGCTTTCCTTGTTGTTTCCTCTGATACTGCAGTCGGTCTGGGTTCCTTTGTCGTGGTTGACTCTGTTGTTGCTGGGGTTGAGAGGTCGGATGGACACTCTGCTTTGGAAAAGAAGGGAGATCCAACACTTGCGTGACCTGCCCATTAGGAAGTGATGCCTTATTTAACTTTAATCTAGGCCAGTCCGCAACAAGTTTGGAAGGATGAGCACCGCAGGGTGTCGTGCTCATTTGGCCGCTGATGCAACCCATCTGACCGCAAATTGTGCCCATCTGCCCGCTGATTGTGCCCATCTGCCGTTGTGAATGGATAGCTGTCTCTTCTAGTTTGCAGGAAGTCCCAGGGAAGATCTTCTGTAGTCCTTCTGATTGATAACTGTCTATAACCAAGCCGGAGTGGGTTGGTGTAGACGTAACGTGAATGGTCTGCTTAAAGATCTTCCAGTCTTCCGTCGCATGTATTTCATAGGGTCTAGGGTCACAACCGTCAGGCGGAATGCCGTTAGGGAAGTCAAGCGGTATCACTCACTTCTGTTCTAAGGTTCCAATCTGTAAGGAGCCTTGTCTAAGATTTAGGTCCACTGAGTGATCGTATAGCCAATCTTGGCCAAGGATTAGGGGTTCTATCAGGTCGTCATCATGGCACACTAGTAGCTTCGCCGTCATGGTCACATCCTTTATGAGGATAGGAAGGTCCACCTCACCCATGCAAGGGGTTTCCATGCCTCCTAGGCCTATGAGGTATGCCTCAATTGGCCGCATTTCTATTCCTGAATCCTTATAGTGGGACCATCTAATCGCACTAGTCGCAGCACCTGAGTCAATTAAAGCCCTGAGTTCTTGGCAAGGGTTGCCGTGCTCTAGCCTAACTGTAATGAATGGTCTCCTGTCCACTATGCTAGGATGAGTGGTTGACTTTACTTGACACATGGCCATGGGATATCTGGGTGATGTTTCCAGATGGTTATAATGTTCTCTCCCTAGTCCTTGTCTTCTTATCTTCATGCGCTTAATGCGTTCTATGGCTTCTGCCTGAGCTTCAGCTCGTATTCTATTTTCTTCCTCCTTACGCTTCTTTGCCACTGTGAGTCGTCTAAGTATATCCTCAGTAAGAGGTTCCTGATATAGCTTGACTCTACAGCCACTAATGTAATTAGGCATTATATCTCCTTCTAAGGTGGCTAACTGTACTGCTCCACTAGTCGAAAGTCTGTTAATGATCATAGGTCCATAACCTCGCTTCTCTACCTTCCGTGCGTGCTGTTTCAGCGTATACACTAGAACTAAATCTCCTTCTTTTAGGCCTTTATCTTTCACATGTGCATCAAAATATGCTTTCTGTCGCTTCTTCGCTGCGTATATTCCTGCTGCTGCCTTTAGCCTGGTTTCTCCTAATCGTTCCAAGTCCATTATTCTCGCCGATAATTCATGGCCGGTCCACTGATGTTCTTGTGCAACCTTAAGGGTCGGTATCAGGAAGTCCAAAGGAAGCACTGCATTCTGACCAAAAACCATCTGAAAGGGAGTTGCATTGAGTACGGTCTTGTAGGCCACTCGATATGCCCAAACAGCGTGGTGTAACTGTTTGTCCCAATCTGAACGTTTGTTGTTCACGAGTTTCGTCAATACGTTACATAGTATCTTGTTAGTGCTTTCAGCCTGACCATTGGCCTGAGGATGATATGGTGCAGATTTCTTGTGAATCACCATAAAATCCTGTAACAAATATTCAATGACTTGGTTTAGAAAGTGAGTGCCTCGATCGCTCACTAACTCTATAGGCAATCCATATCTTGTAAAGACATTTTCAAATAAGAATTTTGCAGTCGTGTGAGCATCATTCTTTTTTGTGGCTTTTGCCTCTACCCATTTCGTAAGATAATCTGTGGCAACAATAATGTATTCCGCATGTGTACCTTTTGCAGGGGGGTTAATGGGTCCTATAAAGTCTATACCCCACTTAGAAAATGCACGTCCGCCCATCATGGGTTTCAATGGCATTTCATCTCTGCGTGTAGGAAACTGAGTTCTTTGGCACACATCACATCTCTTTACATAGGTATGAGCATCCATGTGAAGAGTGGGCCACCATAATCCTGCAAAGAGGATGGCTTTGATTATCCTATCTGGTCCAAAATGACCTCCTGCAACACCTTGGTGTGCAGTCTCTAGTATGCTAAGATAATTGCTCTCATGAACACATTGTCTTAAATATCCATCTCGTCCTCTTTTGTATAAATTATCGCCAATAAGTGAATAGTCTTGAGCTTCCTGCTCTAGACTGCGTTGTCGAGCTAAGGTCATTCCTTGAGGGAATGTGTTCGTCCTCAAGTATGTCACTAAAGGTTCACTCCATTCTGGTGTGAGAGACATGTGATATAATGTCGCATGCTCTACTGGTGGTCTTTCACAACAAACATGGCATTCTTTGCACAACTTGTAGACATCTGCTTCCATCGTAGGCCAATATACTCCTAATCTATGCAGAGTCTGTAATGTTCGATGTTTTGAATGATGTTGCTTTAGTGCACCTACGTGTGCTAATTGCAACCATTTCGCATGTTCTGATTCATCTACACAACAAGCAAGAATCTTTTGATTATCCTGTTTATATATGCTTCCTGCCATGATTTGATATCTCTGAGATTTAGTAATCTCTCCTTCTCTGATCTTTATCCTAGGATTCTTGGGTCCATATGTGAGAATAGGGACTATAGGCTTAGCCCATTCCGGTGCTATCTCGAGGTTAAACAAGTATGCATCAGGTAATTCATCGGCTATTCCTTGAGGAGCTTCTCCTGAGGTTAATCTTGAGAGGTGGTCAGCTCTAAGATGTGTCTTTCCTTTCCTGACTACTACTTCAAAATCATACTCCATGAGTAATAGAAACCAACGTATCAGTCATCCTGTGTTACATGGTTTGTTGACCAAATATAATAGGGCTTGATGATCTGTAAAGAACTTGAATTTGTTGGCCAACAAGTAGTGCCTAAATTTCTTTACTGCGTAGATCATCCCTAATCCTTCTCGTTCCGTCATGGTATAATTTCTTTCTGCTGCGTTCAATTGTCTGCTCGCGTAGGCTATGGGGAGATCTATGTTACCTTCATTCGTGGGTTGTGCTAACACACATCCTATGGCGTAATTGGATGCATCCACATGTACATGGAATGGCTTACTCCAATCTGGGGTGGTCAATATAGGTGCTGAGCACAGGCGTCATTTGAGTTCATTGAATGAATTTTCACATTCATCTGTCCATTCAAAATTGGTTAAAAGAGAGTACAGAGGCTTGGCTATGATTGCATACATGTGTATAAATCTCCTATAATAACCGCAATGGCCCATAAATGCTTGTACCTCTTTCACATTAGTTGGTCTAGGTAATTCTGCAATTACCTTCACCTTTTCTTCATCCGTAGAGATTCCATTTTTTGACACAATGTGTCCTAGAATTTTGCCTTGTCTGACCATGAAAACGCATTTTTCTGGGTTCAAACAAACCTGATATTCTCGACATTTGTCAAATATTTGTCTTAACTCTGGGATATGTGTCTGCCTTACATTTGAATGAGCACATAAGTCATCGACATAAACTTCCAAGCTCTTGCGTAAGAATTCCTTAAAAACATGACACATGAGTCGCTGGAAAGTAGCGGGTGCATTTGTTAAGCCAAATGGCATCACACGAAATGCAAATATGCCCCATTCTGTGGCAAAAGCCGTCTTGTGTTGGTCTTCTGGAGCAATGGCTACTTGGTTATAGCCTGAAAATCCATCAAGAAAGCTGTAAACTTCCTTGCCCACAACTCTCTCCAATAGGTGTTCTGTGATAGGAAGAGGATAACTATCTCTAATCGTGGCAGCATTAACTTTTTTAAGGTTAATACACACACGCAATTTTCCATTCTTCTTGGGCACAACCACAATGGGGGATACCCATTCGGTATGCTCAATTTCGTAAATGAATCCTGCTTCTATCAAGCGATCTATCTCCTCTTTAATCTTCGCAGCGTAGTTATCATTGTACGTGTAAGGTTTCTGTTTTGTCGGTTTTGCATCTGGAGTCATAGGGATTCTATGAGAACATATATCTGGATCCACTCCTTTCAAATCTTTATAACTCCAAGCAAAAACATCTCTATATTCGCGCAATAGGGCAACTAACTCTTCCTCTTCTTCAGTTGTCAAATCATGCCCTATGTATGTACATTTTTCTTCTTCTCCTTCTATGGCAACTATTATTTTCTCGGTTTTCTCTCGGTTATCATATACTTGTCCATCAGTCGCTTTTCTATTGGGCATTCGTACCATAATCCTTCTATCTTCGATTTCATATTTCTTGAAATTCTCGGGTACTTCAAACAAAGATTCTTCTTTTTCCGACATGGTTTCTTTCTTCTTTCTTTTCTTTCCTTCACTCTTGTTCGTTACTTCTGTGGCTAATCTTACTTCATTCGTAATTTCCTCGTGTCTCTGAGTGTGAGTCTCTACTTCGTAGAAATATTCTTCCTCTGATGCAAAGGGTGGGTCCATGAGAATTGATTCTAGATCAAAATCGCTTGCGTCCTCAAATGCATCAGTGTTCGGTTCACACTCTTCTAAAATTGCATCGCACATGATTGGCTTTATCATGAAAACTGAAATGTCATAGCCATCCTCGTCACAGTGGGGTGTCCATTGTTCTTCATTGATGGCTACGTCCATGGTTGCTAGGATTTCCGCCCAACCATGGGGTTCAAACTCCTCGTCTGGGAATACTACAGGTGCATATGCTGGATCTTGAAGGGTTCGTGGATGTTGTTCTCCACCTAAGGTCCTTGCTTCTAATCGTTCTTCCTCTTGTTTGGCTACTTTACACATCCATAAGTGGGTATCCTCATGCAACCAAGAAGGATCTGATTCTAATGAGTGCACGGATTCCGTCTCTACTGGTGTCTTATGGATGGTATTCCATTGTATTGTGGGTACATCTCTGTGTGAATAGTCTTTAAGATTGACTTTAGTAGTCACTCCTAAATGTTGCAAGTACAAAGAATTAGTTCCCCAATCTTGTACAATTTGCAACTGACGCATGAATGGTCGTCCCAATATCATCTCGTAAGCACGATTTTTCGCAAAGTCACAAATGGCAAAGGTATGCTCAAATTCTACACCACAAGTGGTGAGAGATATGCCTTCTAGTAAGCCTAACGGTTTTTCTATGTGTCCATCAGCCATTTGTAGCTTCATCCTGGTGGGTCTGAGTGCTGGCTTACCCCAACGTTTCCATAAAGCGGTGGTAGCGATGGCTACTCCGGCTCCTGAGTCTAAGATGGCTTTCGTGGTGTAGCCTTGATGGGTTATTGGAAGATATGTGTTACCTTCCTCTCCTTCGCTTACGTCTCCAATCTTTTCCACGGGTATCTCTGGTACCTTCTTATGTGATCCTATCTGAGAGGGTGTGGTAGCTAGCTCAGGGAATTGATTTGCTACGTGCTTCCACAATTCCGGTTTTACCTTTAACAATTCCTCCAGAGTGAGATTACACTGTACTTTCGTATTCTTGATCACTTCCGTGTTCCTAGGGATCACAGAATCTTCATTCCTCACTATTATCGTGGGTGCTCTCATACTAATAGACTTTGCTTCCCAAGGTCCTGTGAACTGAGGTAATTCTTGTAAAGAATTAGATTCAAATCCTGTGTGTTCACTCAGTTGTTCCACCTCTACATCATCATATATAGAGGGGATGTCTTGGGGAAATTGTTCCTGCAAGTCGTCTATTTCTTGAATAGGAGGATGAGTTCCTTGTTCTTTTCTCCATTTCTCTTCTTGGATTTCTCTCAAAAACTCATGTGAGTACCTATGTATGGAAGACAAATTGTCTTGGCATTCTGGATTGGGTACTTGAGACAGGGATGGTGCATTCCTCTCCTGTGTCTCTGGGGCAATAGGGTTCCTAGAATGATCCTTTTTCTCTTTGCTTTCTATCAAGTGTTCTAGCCTCTCCATTAGTCCCTGAAAGTGTAGTTCTGGTTTTGCCATGTTATTCCAATTAAGATATCTAGAGGCTTCAAACAAAGCTTGTGCTAATTCTACCATTTTCATGCAAAGTTTAGTTCTCTCAATTTCTAGATCAGCTCGAGGGTAGTTTTTACTCATTTCCGTGACTTGAGGTCCCTCTTTTATTCTAGCCTGATATGCACGAAACATCATGTCTAGATCTTCTGGTATGGGTTCCGCCAAAACTGATCCTGATTTCTGAGCTGGATTTTCTTGATTTAATTCTTGTGAGGCCAATTCTTGTATTTTGGCTCTAGATTCTCTTAGACTTCCTTCCAACTCACTTATCTTTTTACTCCACTTTCTCTTTATTCTTTCTCTAGAATCTTTCCACGATTTCGTTTTTTTACTACTCGATTCTGCAACTTCACTAGTTCCGGCTACTTTCTCTTGATTAAGTTGTTGGTTTTGTAAGAGCGCCTGGGCTCTGGTTATCGCTTGGATAGGCACGTATGTAGGGTTGGATCCATCTGCGTTGTTTACAATACCTATCACGTTGATCGGTGTCACATTCGAAGTGTTAACTGGGTTCTTAGGTCAATCTTTGATTATGTGCTCTTTGCCACAGTCGGCACAAAAGCCTTGTATGTTATAGTACTGTGATTGCCTTGCTATTGGGGGATGTGGACAATCCTTAATGAAGTGATCTCCTTGGCACCTAAAGCATGGTCCTCTAGGGCCCTGTGGTCTCTGTTGTCTCAATTGGGGCCGTGGGTTTGGGTTTGCGTACATCACATTAGTATAGTCTGGCTCCCAACTAGGTTCCATTGGTGGACTATCGTAATGATATGTCTCCACATGTTCTGGTGACTCCGTGTAATAAGCGGGTGGACTAGTTACATGAGTAGAGTCAAAACTGTTTGAGTTCGGGTCACTTTCTGTGATCAAGGGTGAAGAAGGCACTAAGGCCCTACTTAGGTTTTCTTCTGCTCCCTAGGTTAAAGCATATGAATGATATTGCCGCGCACATGACTGTCAAAATCTTTGACATGATGCAAATGATCTTTAAAGTCTTCCGACGTGTCAAGGCTCCCCATGTAAACACCCCGGGCTTTGAGCATGGCAACTTTGATTTAGTCTATGATATGAGCACAACGCCATCGCTACGGGTGTGTTATGCCTGGCACTGCAGAATCAAATACCTACCGGCATGCTACAAGCAGACATTCGAAGAAATGTTCACCACCGGCTTTTGGGAGTACCATTCAGAGGTATTTATAAGCAGGCCCACACACTTATTGCAATTATTCGCCTGCGAACGAATGGTGTACTCCACACATTATCAGCTCCCACCACCAAACGAGCCGCAACCTATTGACTGGGAGAAACTCGAGGCTGATCTGGCCCGAGGCATTCGTATCTCAGAGCACACCCTCGCTCAAGACCTCCTACAGAACTATATCCGGCAGACCTCACAACAAGGTTCTGTCAGGGACGACAGAAGCGAGAGGGAGGGGGGTGTTGGAAGCAGCCAGAGGCACAGACGCCACGGAAGCATGTGAAGACGAAGCAGGGAGCCAAGCGGATCAATTTTCCAAACAAATATATTTCTTATTAATTCTTCAAACATTCAACAGTGATTGTTATCACTAATTGTAACATATGTATCATAGAAAACCCCATTTTGTAATCCATAGCTCCATTTTGTGCAAGCCAAGGAGTCCTCGAGCTTGAGGAGCTTAGGTAGAATGCTCGTACCAATTTTCGTTATTTTTAGACATCGTTTACCCTTCCAAATAGCATCTAGGACCTATTTTTTAACTAGGCCGGTCACTAGATGTGAAACCGGTCAAAACTAGTCTAGAAACTATAAAAAGAGCTAGAGAGCTCATTTTTGAGGTTGGTTCATTTTGGTTAGTGTGAGCATAGAGCTAGTTTGAGCTTGTAAGAGCATTCTTGAGTAATAGAGCTAATTTCCCACCTTCCATTGTGTCTTGCTTGTCTCTTCATTGTGTGTGTGTATGTGTGTGTGCATCTTTGTGCTTCTCACCTTCACTCTCACATCATCTCACGTTCACGATCTTCATATCACTCCTACCTCTCCCACGGATTGACATTAAGGAGGTGAAGCTTCTTAACGTGGTTCTCACCATTGTGCTAGAGCAACACATGGCTTTTGGGGCAAGTGGTTAGCCCATCGCACTCCTAACTGGGAGGTCCTGAGTTCAATTCCCAACACAATGGATGGTGCAAAATTTCCACGTAGTTTTCTTTTTATGTATTTAAATCGCCATGGTGTATACTTCATACATCATGTCCATGAAAATGCACAACCAATCTTTTTTTTCCAAAATCATATTTTGATGCATAGTGCAATTCCCATGAATTAAGTGTAAATGTGACCAAGCCAACTAGGCCACTTTAACCCATGCATTCACTTCCAAATTCATGTCTATAATGGCATGCATTCCATGTTCTTTGGTCTTTAAGGAAAATAAAGGGGTGCAAACACTTATCTGGAAATTAAGCTTCGTCCATCCCTTGACTTTACTTTGGTGATCTCATGGTGATGAAGTTGTTTAGATATCAAGCTCAACCTGTGATGATCCAGGATAACATGTATCACTTTTTCATTTCTCTAACATGTATGGTGTTCACGCCAGTATATGTTAGGGACACCATTGATTTTTATTAGATTTATCTACCGAGAGTGATGGCACATTTGTTTCTTGCCAACTCACTCATTTGCGGACATTAGGTTTTTCCTTATGTACTGGTCTTTATATATTGCACTTGTTGTATTCTTGTTTTTAGGTCATTCTTGTACATTCCTTTTATGTAATAGAAGAAGAAGAAGATCATTCTTCCTTGCCTCAATCTGTGTGTGTGCTTCTTCTTGATTATGAGATTGTGTGTGTGAGCTCTCTTCCTTATCTCCTTCCTTGTGACATGGTATCAGAGCCAGTATGGTTGTAGAAAGCTCATGGAGAAGGACGACGGTGAAGAGTACGTGAGAAGGCATGGAGAAAGTATGATTCACAAACGGCCTCAGATTGCTACAAAAATTGGCATGAAGCTAGAAGACCTCAAAATATTTTCGACGGGTATCCCTTTAGGATCACTTGTTTTTGTCAGATTGAAGTTTCAGAGCCATCTCAACCTTTGTTTTGAGACCATAAGCTGGGGCCCATAGAAAAACCAAGTCAATTTACAAAATTGTAACTTGCATCATGTTCGGCAACACTCATGTATTCCAGATCTAGAATTTCAAGTGATTTTGTGTACCGTTGCTACATGAAAACTGTGTTTTTTTGGGATCGAACTATCACGTCATAGTGTTCAAGCAAAAGTGTTGCTTGTAGTGTTTTGCAGTGTTGTGAATAGCTACAAAAATGGCAAACGTAGATGGAATGAGTGAGCTTATGAGCAATAAGCTGGACAAGAATAACTTCCATGCTTGGAGATTCAGGTTGATGAATTTCCTGATGGGAAAAGGCTATTGGAAGTACATCAAAGGAGAGAATGAAAATGCTCTGCAGTTACCAAAGACGAATCAGACTGCAGACTAGTTAAGGGCATATGAAGAATGGAATCAAGGAGCAAGAAAGGTAATGTATTGGCTATTCGTTAGCATACAAGATAACATCATTGGGCACATACAGGATGCCAAGACTCCAAAAGAGGCTTGGAATAGTTTGCTCACATTGTATGAGACCAATACAAAGGCACAGAAATTGCAACTCAAGAACGAGCTACATACACTGAAGAAAAAGGGCATGCTAGTAAGTGACTACACTCTGAAAATCAAAATCATATGTGAGTCACTTGCATCTATTGGCATGAATGTAGATGATGATGATGTGGAAGTGTGCCTTCATGGTTTAGGAGCTTCATATAAGCAGTTCGGAACTTCTATATAGACTAGGGAAAATATTTTGAATTTTGGTTCAAAACTTCTATATAGACTAGGAAAAATATTTTGAATTTTGCTGATCTGGTATCTATGCTGATTATTGAAGAAAAGAACCTTGGTGAGGATTCAAACTCCCAAGGAAAACCCAGTTCTGAGTAGATATTCTACTCTAGAAGAGGAAGAGGTAGAGGTAGAGGCTTCAGAAGTGGAAGAGGACACAATAACCAAGACCAAGGTCAACAACAGAATCATGCAGGATGAAGAGTACAATTTCGAGGCAAGGGGACCCAAAGAGGTCGTAGAAATTTCAAAAGAAATGATTCAGGTAATGAAAGTAAAGGATGTTGGAATTGTGGTAAACCTGGACACTTTGAACATGATTGCAGGTTGAAGAATCAAAATAACAGAAGGCAACAAAACAACTATGCATCCACAAGTGCAGATGATTCTGAGAAGTTATTCATGGTTCAACATCACATGATGAATATGATGTCTGTTGGTGTTTCAAAATCAAATGATAATGTTTGGTATGTTGATTCAAGTGCTTCAAATCACATGACCACTCATGCGGAATGGTTTAGTACTTTGTAGAAATTGCCAGTTCCTAGATATGTTGAAATAGGTGATGACACATCACACCCTATCAAGCATACAAGAAACATAGCACTATCTATGGAGGATGGAAAGGTAAAACATCTTGCCGATGTGCATACTGTTGTATATATCATGAACATAACTCCGACTGCTGTTGTACATCAAGTTACACTAGAAGAGAAGTTTACAGGTAAAAAGCCAAACTTATCACATATGAAAGTATTTGGTTGTATTGCATATGTACATGTTCCACATGAGTTGAGGATGAATCTTGATCCAAAAGCAGAAAAATGTATCATCATTAGATACTCCCTTGAATAAAAGGGATATAAATGTTATAACCCACTCACATGACAGATGAAGGTGAGCAGAGATGTGATATTTGATGAAATGTCAAGCTTCTATGCAAATGCCAAAGATGGGCTTAATCTTGAATCAAATGACAAAGAAAATGATGAAAAATCGAGTGCAGAATCTCAAGTTTTGAGTGGACCGGCTGCATCACCAAGCAATAGTTCCAACTCAAATCCATGGAGTGGAAGATTGCATGGAAATTTCAGTCCAACAAATTCCTCAAGTACATCTAACAAAGTTAAAGAAAAGCTTTCTGTTGGTCATAAAACATGTGCAGGTTTTGAAGATGTTGATGGAGATTCAAGCAGCTTAAAAAAGAGTCTTGATGAGGAACTTGGATTGCCCTCTGTGAAGAATCTAAGAGTAAGAAAGGCACATGAAGATGATATAAGAAGTGACCCTGGACCAAGAAGATCTGGGAGGATGCACAATTCAGTGCAACGATTGACATATGATAGTTACATGGCTCATCATTGTGCCTACATGACAAAGGTAACACAAGATGTTAAACCCTCTTATTTTGAAGATGCAATTGGAAATGCAGATTGGGAAAAAGCTATGGATGAGGAGATGGCTGCACTTTATGGAAATGATACATGGAAGTTGGTTCCATTGCCCCAAGGAAAGAAACCCATAGGTTGCAAGTGGGTCTACAAGGTAAAGCACAATGCTGATGGAAGCATAAGGAGGTACGAAGCAGGATTGGTAGCAAAAGGACATGCACAAACATATGGAATTGATTATGAGGAAACATTCATCCATGTAGCTAAAATATCTACTATCAGAACAGTTGTTGCATTAACTACAACAAAAGGATGGACTTTGCATCATATGGATGTGAAGAATGCTTTCCTACATGGTGAGTTATAAGAAGAAGTATACATGGACCAGCCACAAGGATATGAAGATTCAAAGCATCCATAATATGTTTGAAGGTTGCAAAAGGCTTTGTATGGGCTTAACCAAGGTGCATGGCATGCAAAGATTGTTGATTAGTTAACCACCATTGGGTTTTCTATGTGTGATACAGATCATTCACTATATGCAAGGAAGGGTGATGATGGCATCACAATTGTGGCTATTTATGTTGATGACTTGATTGTAGGTGGTGATAATGAAGAAATCATTAAAGAGGCTAAGCAACTTCTTATGCAGGAATTTGACATGAAAGATCTTGGTGTGCTGCTTTATTTCTTGGGCATTGAGTTTATACATACAGAAACAAGTATATGGATGTCGCAAAGGCAATATGCCTTGAATATGCTGCAAAAGTATGGTATGGCTGATTGTAAGCCAATTTCTATGCCATTAGATCAGCATTTGAATTTAGATACTACATGAGGTGAAGCACTAGAAAATTGTGGAAGTTTGATATATCTCACAATTACGAGGCCTAATCTTAGCTACACTATTGGACTTGAAAGTCAATTTATGCAGGTTCCTAGGAAGCCACATTTAGATGCTCTCAGGTGTAGTCTACATTATGTGAGTGCTACTTCGGATCATGCATTGTTTTATGAAGCTGGTGTAGATTTGCAAGCTCATGGATACTTCAATCCAAATTAGGCTGGTAGCATTCTAGATAAAAGATCTACTAGTGGCTTTCTATTCTCGCTTGGGAGTGCAGCTATTACATGGAGCAGCAAGAAGCAACCCACTGTTCCTTTATCGAGTACAAAGGCTAAGTATAGAGGTGCGGCAATGGAAGCATGTGAGGCATCATGGCTGGCAATGCTACTTACAGATTTAGGTGTGGAAGTGCAAAAGCCTATCACCATCTATTGTGACAATCTTAACAGCATACAGTTAGCACGGAGCCCAATTTTTTATGCGAGAACAAAGCATATCAAGGTACATTATCACTTCATTAGAGAGAAGATATAAGCAGGTGGTATTAATCTTCTTTATGTGAGAACAGATGAGCAGGTTGCTAATATTTTCACTAAAGCACTTGGAGCAGAAAACTCAAAGAAGTTTTAGAAGATGCTTGGATTAGAGGACATGATGTTGAGCTTGAGGGGGAGTGTTGAGATATCAAGCTCAACATGTGATGATCCAGGATAACACATATCACTTTTTCATTTCTCTGACATGTATAGTGTTCACACCAGTATATGTCAAGGACACTTCATTGAGATTTATTAGATTTATCTACCGAGAGTGATAGCACATTTGTTTCTTGCCAGCTCACTCATTTGTGGACATTAGGTTTTTCCTTATGTACTGATCTTTATATATTGCACTTGTTGTATTTTTGTTTTTAGGTCATTCTTGTACATTCCTTTTATGTAATAGAAGAAGAAGATCATTCTTCCTTACCTCAATCTGTGTGTGTGCTTCTCGTTGATTGTGAGATTGTGTGTATGAGCTCTCTTCCTTATCTCCTTCCTCGTGATAGAAGTAGGCTTGGGCCATCCCATCTTGTCCATTGGGAAGAATGATGTCTTGTGTTCAACTCCCATCTTGTCCATTGTTGAAGTCCCTCTTGGGCTTCTTATACTTACTTGAGTGCCCAAGGTGAATTCATGCATATATCATGCATACCAAAGGGTACAATCTTTATGCATAGCTATGTGCATGCTTCATTTGCTTTTGAAAGACGAAATATCTCAAAAAGTACCATGCTCTTATACATGCATGTACTCAATTTTTTTTCAAAGAAAAATAGAATCCTTTGTGCATGAGAAACTAATGTACATGTTTCCTTGGAACGTGCAAATCCATGGAGTAGATGGATAGTCTCACAAGCATGAGGAATCTGGTTCCAATCCATTAACCTTCTACCCCCCATCTTGGGGTGGTGAGAGGTTAAACAAATAGCCTCATGTCGAGAGGCAAGAGGGAGGGGGGACATCCACATGACAAGCATGAGACCAACCCCGCACCTATCATTCAACCGATGGACAGCCCCAACCCGAACCTCATCCACTATTGTTAGGCTTCAACTAAAACACAATGCTAATTACATGCATTTATGTAATTAAATTAATGAGATACACGAGGACCAAAAAATACTTCCTCAACATCTTCGTTGAAGATCATCCATTTGCGAGCGTGCTCACCTTGTTAAGGTTGTCAATTTTTTGAAGCCATAGTCCTCATTTGATTCTCCATACATTGCATCTAGGATCATCATAAATAAGCTTTCTCTCATAGAAAGTCATGGATTCGTGTGGCTAGCACAATTGCTCCCAATCTTCAAGTCTGAAATTCGAATCTTGGGAAGGCATCATCGATTTCCTCCTTTTATATGAGATGGCCAAAGACTCGAGCGTGCGAACTCATATCATGCACCTAAGAATTCAAAAACGCTTGTAGTGCTATAATGCAAAAATCCCATATACCATGTCGTCCGTGTTAACGCTCTATAAAAAGAGCATCCATTTCTTATCTTTTTTTTTTTCGACCAAGAGATGCGCCGAGTTGCTACATCCTTGTGGGTGCCTTTCCCATGTCTACATTGCGCTCTTAATTGCACATGGGGCCGGTGGTCAAAGTAGGGCCTTAGTTGCCCGTGGCGTGCCTCATATGAGAGGGTGGGTCACACTAATTAGAACTTTTTACATTAAAGTCAAGTGTTTTGTTAGTGTTTTTTTCAAGACCATTAGCACAAGGATAATATGGAGTATTGAATTTATATGTAATATTAAAGGAGGTTTTCAAGCTTGCAATTAATTCATTTGCAAAATGAGTGCCTCTGTCCAACACTATTTCAAGGGGAAGACCAAAGCATGGAACAAGATCTCGAATCAAGCACTAGGCAACTATCGTAGCAATGTCAAAACGAATTGCCCAGGCCTCAACCCAATGTGTAACATAGTCGGTGTAGATCAGAATATAGCGATTAGTAGTAAGAGTAGTCGGGGGAGTAATTGGGCCAATGAAATCCAAGCCCTATTTTTTAAATGGTTCAAAAGGGAGAACAAGTTGTAAAGGGAAGTGATGTCATGGCCAAGGTTGACCAATTCATTCGCAGGGATCACACTACCATACATATTCGTACACATCACATTGCATGTTTGGCCACCACAAACCACTTTACAAGATCTTTTTATGCATTAATTCCACCAAAAAATGATTCGTTGAAGGGGTCTTGGCTCCCTAGGGGTCGACATGGTATAGTTTGCCTATGATAATACGAAACTACCTACTGTACAAAGCCAATTTCTGTCGCGCTAGTGTAGACATGGATTTCGGGGGACAATCAGTCATCAAAAAAGTCATAAGGGTATCGTAATAAGAAGCCAAATTCCATTGAACCAATGAGACGCAAGGTTTCGTCATACAAATAGCCAAAGAGGAATCATCTACGCACACTAGAGCTTCACCGAAATCTAACTAGGATGAAAAATCGACAATCGCATGGGAAGATCTAGGACAATGCACCACGTCATAATCAAATTCTTGTAGGAGAAGAACCCATCAGGTAAGTATTCCACCCAATTTCTGTTGGCACACCAAATCTCTTAATGCAGAATGGTCTACATGGAAGGTAAATTTACAACAAAGCAAGTAGTGTCGAAATTTTTTCATAGAGTACATGAGACCCAAACATTCGCACTCCTTAATAGAATAATTTCGTTCATGCAGGAGCTAAACAACAACTAGCATAAGAAACTGGGGGATAGCACTTATCTTGAAGTTACATAAGGACACTCTTGATAGCAATGTTGGATGCATCCACAAAAACATGGAAGGGAAGTTCCCAATCGGGGGCTTGCAGAATTAGAGCCTGTGTTAGTAGTCTTTTAAGTTGGAAAAAACTTGCATGACATTTGGTGGTCCACTAGAAATCATGAGGAGCTATTGTAGTCAGACGCGTAAGGGGAATATTTAGGTGAGCCAACCACCATAAGCGATGACCACGCCACCAGATTTGTGCAAGGAATTATAAAACATCTTTAGGTGATTTGAGAGGTGGGGCCTCTAAGATAACTTGGAATTTATCAAGATCAACATGGATTATGTGGCACGAGATAATATGGTCCAAAAGTTTACCAAAGGGGACAACAAAGATCAATTTATTGGGATTTAAGTAGAGTCAGTAATTCTTGCATTTAAGGAAACAGAGTCATAGATGCAGTTAGTGTGCATTGGTAGCACCAGAGATAGAAAAATCATCCAAATAGACTCACATAAAACTTGTAAGGTAAGGAGAAAAAATCTCCTACATGCAACGTTGAAATGTGCTTGGGCCATTCCAGAGCCCAAACCACATGATCGTGCATGCGTACACTTCCCAATTGGTGATAAAGGCTTTTTTAGGAATCAGGTATAGTAGAATCGTTCAATTTTCAGTATTCATAGATGCGTAGTTGTTTATTCCTCTTGGGAACAATAAAAATTGGAGATATCCACTCGACATGCTCCACAAGAACTATGAACCCAACCCAAAGCAAATTATCTAATTCCTCTTTAACTTGCTTAGCATAGTGCGGGTTCATGCAATAGCTCTGTTGTTTAGCTAGCTAAGCATCTGGTTTCAAAACCACTCAGTGCTAATAGATCCTAGGATCTAGGCCTTTCATATCTTTACAGTCCTAGGCAAAGTCATCAATGAACTAAGTCAATAATGCGAGCAAATCTCTTTTGAAAGATTCTTCCAACCCTACTTTAATTTTAACAGGTCAGGGATTGGCATCATCTCCTAGGTTACAAATGATGAGTTGAACATAAATATGTGGGCTAAAAGTATTATCCATCCCCTGATGTATATATTTTGGTAAGTTGGCGAGGTTCAATAAGTCGTCCGATAACATTTTGGTCTCTTCCTCTGTTGGTTGCACAATGCAAGAAGTCGGGGACCATTTATCCAATACATGTTGTGGATCAATTGTACCTAAGGAAAGTAAATTCTGATTAGCAGAGAGGAAAGCAGTTTCCTCATCATCTGATAGGTCATCCAACATATGGACTGGTTCGGTAGCGTAAGGCCTGGCATGCAATTCACATGGCTTTATCTCATCAAGAGTCATAGTATACTTCCCATGATTACATTTAAAAATTAATCAATGGGACAACCAGTCTTGTAAGACATTCACCTGTTTTAACCATGGATGAACAAACAATAAATTTTAGTCTAAAATTGACTCAGGCAGATCCAAGACAACAAATATCATGTGGAAAACTGCACCCTGCAATGTGACGGAAATATTTCTAACTAAGCCCACCGAGTCGACTCTAGACTGATTGGCCATTCCGACAAAGAATTTAATAGGTTCAATCTTGTTCCATCCCAAATTCTTGCATAAGGCTACAGTGGCGATATTTATTCTAGAACCACCATCAATAAGTACTTGTGCAATTTTATGATTTGTATACCATACTGTGGTTAAAGGGACCACATGGTCCATAGTCATGTCTAGTTCTAGATGGATTGTGGGTGAAGTTGGTGCAAAAATCACATCCATGTCAATCTACTACTAGAATTGTTGCATGATGCCAAGAACAAGCGACAACAATTGCTCTAAAGGTAGGGTACTTGGTGCTTTGGACAATATATCCAAAGTTGTACTCAGAGTTCGCCTTTGTGATAATGGTTTTGATGATTCAGGCACATCAACTACTGTCGATTTTGGTACTTTTGTTGCAGAAGAGTATAAAATGCAGATGTACTCAAAAATAAAAGTTTTCTCTCCATTTATACCTACACTTAAGATGAACGAATTTATGAATCGCATTTAATCCCTTATGTTATCCATGATTACTTAAACATTATGAACATATAACCTCCTTGTAATGGGATTAGATGCTACCTTCTTTTTCTATGTGCCTCATGTATAATCCCTCTACATCACAAACATGTGCAAAGCCATCTTTTTTTCTAAGATACAAACATTATGAGAAGAAGCTCAAAGGGCTACAAAGCTCAAAGCGAATCTTGACATACGTTAAAAAGAAGAGAACCAAAGATTCTTTAGCACAATGCGGAAGATACCCAACAATAGATCTCACATGCTACAACCAACATCAAAGGAGGCAAACGGATGCAAAGGCACTAACCACTCCATGTTGCGAACCCTTCCATATGTCTAGGGATCCCATATATCCTAGATCTCAAAACCACTTGGATCCCAAAGGTCCAAGCATATGTCTTGGGATCCCATATGTCCCAAGATCCTAGGATGTTATATGTTTCACACACCATGGATACCATATGTCCATGAAACTAAGAACCAAGGCATGCCATATGTCCCACAATTGGATGCTATATCTCCAAGTCATGTCTAAGGTTCCCATATATACTTATATTTAAAAACCCAGTACACTAAGTGATCCCATATGTTACTAGTTCCCATCTAAAACAAAAGGGACATCACATGGAGAGCTAGTGGTGAAAGTTCCATACTTCACCCTTTCATCCAAGTCTACATTCATTCTCATGCAAGTCCATCTATCCCACATGCAAGGAAATGTGCCCTCTACTGCATATAAACTGTATATAAGGGGCGCTCACTTCACTCGGCATAAGTATTTTTCACATGTAACGCAAGTAAGTGTAAGGTAGAAACGATTTCAACACCTTTGATGTCTAGTGTGCCGACAGAGAAGATAAATGATAGAAGACCATCACATAAATTGATGAGAATTGAGAACAAACTTATATAGGTAGTAATAGCGCTGGAATTACAACATGATAGTCCAATAACATCGAAGGTGAACAAGAACTGCACTCTATGTCCAGCAAAAGGTGATCATTCAATAATTTGCAAACATAAATCTCAATGTCGTGGCATTGCTGTATCAACTTAGTAGCATATTCCGATTAACATGAACATTTATTCAAAGTGTCAAGTCAACAATCAATACATGTGAATCTTTCTCAGGCCGTTGTCTGGGTGGTTGGGTCGCTTGCTTTTTGAGGCGGGGTGAGGGTTCAACCCCCACCGGCAACATGTAAGGGACATGTTTAACATAGAAAGTTGTAGCTTGTGGCTGATGTGCCACCGCCTGTTCTACCCCACGGTAGTTGTGATTATAGTTTAACCCACCAATGTAAACCCTTGTTCGTGGGATAAGAGGGGTCCCATTGGAACTATGCCCTTTCTAGTATAGTTGCAATTTCAAAGTTAAAGCCTGGGGGAGTGGGCCTCGACCGAACCTCCATTTTTTTTAAACATGCTAATCTAAGTTTTAAATTCTAATGTTGAAGTTAATCAAGCCATACCTTAAGATCATAGAAGATGCTCGTTGTATGTCTATTGTCGTCGTGATGTGCCCTTCATAGCAATGAACAAGAATCCCTGCAACAACTGGTTGTAATCACCCTCAAAGTACCCTTCCACAGCTCTTCTATATCCAACCCATGAAGAATCCAAAATCTATATCTCCTATCTGATGTGAATGCAAAACAAGTTCCTCTCTCCTCGCTCAGCGGCTCCGTTTATTTGCATGCCTCTCCCCCAAGCGAGTGACCCCCATCTTCATTTTTCCTTATTTTTTAAAATGGAGATTCGGCCGAGGCCTACTCCAACTTTAAAATTACAACTGTACAAGGAAGGGCATAGTACCCATAGGACCCCCTTTATCCCAGAAGAACAGGGATTTACATAGCTAGGTTTACATCTTCATTTGTCCTTCTTGCGTAATCTAAAATTATTGTTTATGAAAGGAATGAGCGAAAACAAAAGTGCCCTCTCAAATGACTCTCGACCAATACTTTGATTCTGACATCTCTTTTGAGTCGTATGCAAACCACACATGCATTAATGAGCATTTTGCAACTCACAATCCACTCCAATCAAAGCCGTCCACAAATTGTAAATTATAGAAGGAGCCTGCAAACATGTTCTCATATTCTTGTCCGAGTTGCCATCCTTTTGTTCACTCCTTACAAATATATAAAAGAAACTTTGTATGGAAAACTACTGAATCATCTTATTTGTTGAATGTGCCACTTTCAATGAAACCAACAATTTGAAGTTTATGTATTTGGACAGAAGATGATCCAATGTTTATAGTTGATCACCAAGAAAGGGTCATTATTGAAGATAGGTGTTGGGGGATTCTTGGATGAGAAGGAGGTTGAGAGTTTGTAGGAGAAATAGAAAAGAACAGAAGAGGAAATCACTTTGGAAACTTCTGCAGAAGCACACCCTGAAATCTTGAGTTTTGATTACAGTAAAACAATTACAATGTTGAACACAATCCGAGTCAATACTTCTGTGCCCAACAACAGAGAATGCTCAATTACAAAAGACCAATTATCCCAAAGTCTTCTTGCCGTCGGCCTCTTCTGCACCAGTCCTCCACTTGCTTCAAGCTTATCCTTGTGCACACCTTGCACCAAGCTTCCACCAAGATGAGGAATGGATACCTTCTGTCGGCATGCACATAGCAAAGAGACCTTGTGATCCTTGGGGTCTAGCTTCGCACTCCCTGCACTCTTCCTTAGCCACTCTTCTTGCACTCTTCACTTCCACCTCCCTGTGTCGTCGCACACTCGTGACTCTTCACTTCTCTTTCTTGCTTCTACTTAGACTCCTATGTGCTTACTCTCAAATGTGTCCCTTAGAATAGCCTTTGCCTTCCTCTTTTGAAGTGTGTTGGTCCCGTACGCTCCTAACTGCAATAGACTCTTGGAATCCCTTTGATGTCCCTGTTGCTCTAGCACAATGGTAAGTACCACGTTAAGAAGCTTCACCTCCTTAATTGTCAATCCGTGGGAGAGGTAGGAGTGATATGAAGATCGTGAACGTGAGATGATGTGAGAGTGAAGGTGAGAAGCACAAAGATGCACACACACATACACACACACAATGAAGAGACAAGCAAGACACAATGGAAGGTGGGAAATTAGCTCTATTACTCAAGAATACTCTTACAAGCTCAAACTAGCTCTATGCTCACACTAACCAAAATGAACCAACCTCCAAAATGAGCTCTCTAGCTCTTTTTATAGTTTCTAGACTAGTTTTGACCGGTTTCACATCTAGTGACCGGCCTAGTTAAAAAATAGGTCCTAGAGGCTATTTGGAAGGGTAAACGATGTCTAAAAATAACGAAAATTGGTACGAGCATTCTACCTAAGCTCCTCAAGCTCGAGGACTCCTCGGCTTGCACAAAATGGAGCTATGGATTACAAAATGGGGTTTTCTATGATACATATGTTACAATTAGTGATAACAATCACTGTTGAATGTTTGGAGAATTAATAAGAAATGTATTTGTTTGAAAAATTGATCCTCCTGGCTCCCTGCTCCTTCTTTACATGCTTCCGTGGCGTCTGTGCCTCTGGCTGCTTCCAACACCCCCCTCCCTCTCGCTTCTGTCGTCCCTGACAGAACCTTGTTGTGAGGTCTGCCGGATGTAGTTCTGTAGGAGGTCTTCAGCGAGGGTGTGCTCTGATATACGAATACCTCGGGCTAGATCAGCCTCGAGTTTCTCCCAGTCGATAGGTTGTGGCTCGTCTGGTGGTGGGAGCTGATAATGTGTGGAGTACACCATTCGTTCACAGGCGAATAATTGCAATAAGTGTGTGGGCCTGCTTATAAATACCTCTGAATGGTACTCCCAAAAGCCGGTGGTGAACATTTCTTCGAATGTCTGCTTGTAACATGCCGGTAGATATTTGATCCTGCAGTGCCAGGCGTAACACACCCGTAGCGATGGCGTTGTGCTCATATCATAGACTAAATCAAAGTTGCCATGCTCAAAGCCCGGGGTGTTTACATGGGGAGCCTTGATGCGTCGGAAGACTTTAAAGACCATCTGCATCATGTCAAAGATTTTGACAGTCATGTGCGCGGCAATATCATCCATATGCTTTAACCTAGGGAGCCAGTGGCGGATCGTCGCCATCATGTAGCCTACTGTGGGTAACGCGACTGGTGGCTTGAAGTAGGGATAGTTCAACCAGTCTTGGCACTGCTTATTGTTCTGTAGCTTTATAGCGAAGGAAGTCCAAGAGCGGCGTCGTGGTACTGGTCCCCAGCACGGATTAAATTTTAAGTGAAGCGGCGCTTTTACCCACGTGCTCATCATCTCTGGATAATTTTGCAATAAATCTTTGCGCCAGTCTGGTTGAAGGATTTCACCTCTCTGCGCCCTTGGTGGCAAGTCCTCTGGCTCGAATTGAGTGGCATGCGTTGGTTTCATGCCTGTTTCTTTCTCTATGGTTAACTGGTATTCGGCCATTAACATGAAGTACGGTTTATATTGGAGCTCATGCCCGGATATGTATCGTCGCGGGGCCAATTGAGCAAAGAATGGTGACTGTAAAATTTTCTCTTCAATTATGGCCATGGCATGTAGCTGTGCCTCTACTCTGGCCGAGTGTGTCGTTCCGAGTTCTTCAACTGTCTTCATCCACGCGGGGGTAGGTAATTCGTAGGTCATCTGGCCTTCGGCCGTGACACGTCCGCCTGGGATGGGTATCGGTTCATATGCCTCTTCGAATGTCTCCTCCACCGGGATAGTGACGGTTTCTTCCTCAGCTGGGAGCTCAGGTGGGGAGTCTGGCCTTGGTGGTGCTTCATAGATTGCAATTCTAGATTCAAGATTTGTTACCTGGGCCCGGAGTGCGTTGAGTTCGTCTAAAACTTCAGGGGCAGGGTCCACAGGCGCTGGTAATTCCGCTGCTACTTGTACTTGTTGTGTTGCTGGTTCTCTGAGTTGTAGCAGTTTGTGATCTTCCTTTAACTTTTGATGTTCTTCGTTCATATGATCATAGTCCTCGAGCAATCTAACATGGTCGTCTAGCAGCATCCGCATCGACTCGGATGGGATTGCCTTGAATCTGCTCGGACTTAGTGGCTGTTCGGGATGATCTAAAGCCGCTTCCAAGTTTTCTCTGTTCTGCTCTTGGAGTCTCTGGTTCTCCTCTTTTGCTGCGGCTAAGTGTCTTCTTAGTAAGCCCATATTTCTAGTAAGCGTTGCATTGCGGACAGTCTGGGCTCTAAGTAGGTTATCCAAATCCGCGGTGGCCTCTTTGGTTTTCTCCTCACTTTCTAGTTCTAACTTGTGATAGGCCTCTCGTAAATCTTGGTATCGGCTGTTCAGTGAGGCGTTCTTAATTGATAACAAATTAAGCTGCGTTTGTAATTCGTTCGTCGTTTTCTGCAGCTCTTGATAGTTGGTGCCGAGTGATGCAAACTCATCGCGGACTTGCGTCATGCATGCGAACATGTGTTGAAATGCGGTGTCTATGGTGGGCGATAGTAGTAGTGAAGTGCTAAATGAGGATGTAGTGGGAGTAGATGCAGTGGGAATGGGAAGTGGGGTTGGGACAGTGGATGCAGTGGTGAGTGTGGAAAATTGTGAAGTGCCTAAATATGAGGGTGCTGTGAGTGGAGTGGGTGGTGGTGAGGTGGATGGTGATATGTCCATGCCATTGGACGTGTTTAGTGTTGTGACTGTGAAAAGTGGTGTGATTGTGGGTGGTTGTGTAGGTGTGAATACGGGATTTACAAACGTAGAGTAGTTTACAGGGGGGATGGTTGGAACAGCTTGGTGAAACGGGGAAATAGGGGTTATGGTAGGTTGGGGAGGTGAGACTGGTGAGAAGGTTAGTGGGGTTAGGAAGGGGAATGGGGGTCTTAGAGGTGGGGGAAACGCTGGGAAGGATGAAGGGGTGAAGGGGTTAACATATGGATGCGGAGGATTGGGTGTGGGCATGGTGGTATGAATGGGTAAGGAAGAGGTTGTGGCTATGTTGCTTTGTACAGGTGTGGATGTGGGGAAAGCCGGTGGGTGTGCGGGTGATACGGGATGGGTTGGTG
Organism: Ceratopteris richardii; assembly: GCA_020310875.1. NCBI lineage: Eukaryota > Viridiplantae > Streptophyta > Polypodiopsida > Polypodiales > Pteridaceae > Ceratopteris > Ceratopteris richardii. Next base: position 170,407,489 of record CM035413.1, read on the forward strand.
AAAGATGAGGTGAGAGAGGAGTCGAAGGGGTGGATGTTATTTCGAGGATAGTAGTGGTATGTACAATGGTGGTACGGGGTGGCGAATCTACAAGGATGGTTTCTGCGGTTAATGAACGTTCGGGGGCGAGGCGTGCCTCCCTGGCTTGTGCTGAGGATTGAGCTCTTGTTGGTACACGAATATACTCTCCGGGCTTTGAAAGTAGTCGCACTCGGCGGGGATCAAACTGTGGTAGTTGCTTTCTTTGTAAAAACCTGAGTGCTTCATGGGAGCCTACTGATTTGACTAACTCTCTGAACCCTCTGATATATGCGTCTTCGAATCCTCCGGAGATGAGTTCCTGTTCAATTAATGCCTAGCTCTCCTCTTCAGTTAACTTCTTTTGTGCCCAGACTTTCTCCATGGTACGATATAATTTCTTTATAGCCAGTGTGTACGCTGCGGCTTCGAATGTCTCATCTTCATAGGTGCTGGTGCCGCCGTGTGTGTCGGTTTGTTGGCCTTGGCCCTCTCTCTGTTCGTCATGTGAGCCCTGGCTGGCTTCATCGTCGCCTTCCTCGTTGTCTGTTTCGGTTCTCTCTCCTTCAGAGCTCGACACAGCTTGTCCATGTGGCAAATCTCGCGGCGTAGTAGGGTAGCTGGGACGTTCATATTCCTGGGAGAACAGTTCTGCTTCTGAATACTGGAATTCGTTTGAGAATGCATCAGGCATCTCAAAATCAAATGTCGTGTTTATGGGGTCGGCCTCCATATGTGGTATCGGGAAAGAAAACGCTTCCGCACCAATGGTGGTGGGAGCTTCTGCTGTTGTGGTGGTGGGTTCTGAGGTGGCAGCTGCCTGAGGTGCAGCGGTACTAGTGGTGGCCTCTGTAATCACTGGTCTGGACAACCGTATGCGAATAGGTTGTACAGTGGGAGCAGCTTCTGTCTGTGGTCGCTCTGGAGATGGTTGTGGTGATGGCGACTCTGGCACTTGAAGGCAGGGGATGGTGCCTCGCATGCGCTTACCTGCCCGTGTCCTACTGGGCTTCCTGGCTTTCTTCGTTGTGCCCTTGAATGCCTTCAGTTCTTCTCCTGTTAGTGCACGCTCAATTGGCAAGTCATAAGCCAAACACATATACACAATTCTAGTGAGCGCACAACATCCGTTAAGCACCTTCTTGCGCTCCCATCTGTGCTGTGCCAGATACATTTGATCTATGATCCAGCTTGCCAGATCATCTGTTTGAGGTCCCGTACATGCCAAATACAATCCGAACCAGATTCGTTTATGGGGCATGGTAAATCTGTCCTGAGCTGGGAATGCGAAATGTTGCATGCATATCCTTAGTGGCTTTGAAAGCTCAGGTGTAATGGCCGAAATCTCCTCCCACTTCGTGACATCCCCACGTTTCATCGGTTCTGGAATCAATCTCTCTCGATCTGTGGGTGTGTGGGTTCCATGAATCTTGATGGCTGCTCTGATTAAGTCCTTAGAGAGATAAAATCTCTTGTAAGGTGGATCATCCACTAGAGTAGGCAATATGAAGGTTCCTGGGATGTCCTTATTCTCTGATGCCAGCAATGTAGTGATTAAATAATAGCACCTGTAAAAATCCGGTTTGGGCAGAGGATCACTGAAATACTCTGTGAAGCCTGCTCTGGCCCAAACATGAGTTAAATCCTGGGTGCTCTGTAAGGCTTCGAACTCTCTGGAGAAAAACTGGTATTTTCCCCACGTGCGGTCGTCAAAAGTCAGAGAGGATTCAAATATAAAGTCCGCGTCCGCAAGGGGTCCTGCAAGGCCCTGAAACCAATGAGAGTTCCTGTGTATCTTTTCGGTGTAGCCCATGGGTGGGTTGTCAATAGGCATGGGTCCTGGAAATCCCTGAAATTCCGGCGGTGGAGCAGTCGGGTGGGATTCTGCTCGTAGCACGTTGAGTGGCACAGCCGCTACACTGGGGCCTGCTCCTGATGTTCCTTCGTCGGTTTGCATGGTGGCTGGTGCGCTAGTGAGAAAGATGTGCTACAAAAGATTAACACATTAGCATGGAAATTAATCATGATCCCATTAAAGTGAGACCGCAATCCCTTTCCATAACTGATGCGTAACCCGTGTAGCCAAGTGCTGTGATGTGATGGATGCAATGTTTCTTGCAGCACTAGTGCAGGTCTCTAGACACCTATATGTTTCAGATCATGCATACATTTCTTGATGAGATGAGATTACGAGTGGTGTGTGATGATGGTGTGTGAATTTATACAAGGTTTAAAGGTTAGTGATTTAGTACAAGGTTGTATGTTAGTCGGGGGGTAGTTAGACAATGGGTTAGGGGAAGACGGTTGGACACGTTTCGGTATCCATTTCCTAAGGATCTTGGAGGGGGTGGTGGGTTTTTGCTGAGGGGTAAAAGGTGGTGTCGGGTTTGGTGGTATCGAGGGATGAGATGAGTTATGGGGGTTATATATTACATGGCTTATGGGTTGAGCTATGATACATGGTTTGGGTACCCAAATCTGCGTGGGCGTGGGTCTATGGGTAAGGTACTTCTTGGCGATCCACATTTGTCGGATGCTCGGACCTGTAGAAGAAGGTCGAGGGGGTGGTAGATATTGATTCTGTTTCTGTACTGCCCTTTTTTTGTCGATTTCTGCTTGGTTGGAGTCCTTCGGTGCTTTTTGTCCTTTTGGCACCCATATTTGTCTGGTGCCGCTTCCTTTGGGTGGCCTAAACTGCTTTCCTTGTTGTTTCCTCTGATACTGCAATCGGTCTTGGTTCCTTTGTCGTGGTCGACTCTGTTGTTGCTGGGGTTGAGAGGTCGGATGGACACTCTGCTTTGGAAAAGAAGGGAGTTCCAACACTTGCGTGACCTGCCCATTAGGAAGTGATGCCTTTTGTAACTTTAATCTAGGCCAGTCCGCAACAAGTTTGGAAGGATGAGCACCGCAGGGTGTCGTGCTCATTTGTCCGCTGATGCAACCTACCTGACCTCTGATTGTGCCCTTCTGTCCTTGCGTTTGGGTAACTGTCGCTTCTAGTTTGCAGGAAGTCCCAGGGAAGATCTCCTGTTGTTCTTCTGACTGACAACTGTCTATAGCCAAGCCCGAGTGGGTTGGTGTAGACGTAACGTGACTGGTCTGCCCAAAAATCTTCCTGTCTTCCATCGCATGCGTTTCATAGGGTCTAGGGTCACAACCGTCAAGCGGAATGCCGTTAGGGAAGTCAAGCGGTATCACTCGCTTCTGCTCTAAGGTTCCAATCTGTAAGGAGCCTTGTCTAAGATTTAGGTCCACTGAGTGATCGTATAGCCAATCTTGGCCAAGGATTAGGGGTTCTATCAGGTCGTCATCATGGCACACTAGTAGCTTCGCTGTCATCGTCAAATCCTTAATGAGGATAGGAAGGTCCACCTCACCCATGCAAGGGGTTTCCATGCCTCCTAGGCCTATGAGGTATGCCTCAATTGGCCGCATTTCTATTCCTGAATCCTTATAGTGGGACCATCTAATCGCACTAGTCGCAGCACCTGAGTCAATCAAAGCTCTGAGTTCTTGGCTATGTTTACCGTGCTCTAGTCTAACTGTAACGAATGGTCTCCTGTCCACTATGCTAGGATGAGTGGTTGACTTTACTTGACACATGGCCATGGGATATCTGGGTGATGTTTCCAGATGGTTATAATGTTCTCTCCCTAGTCCTTGTCTTCTTAGCTTCATGCGCTTAATGCGTTCTATGGCTTCTGCCTGAGCTTCGGCTCGTATTCTATTTTCTTCCTCCTTACGCTTCTTTGCCAACGTGAGTCGTCTAAGCATATCCTCCGTAAGAGGTTCTTGATATAACCTGACTCTACAGCCACTAATGTAATTAGGCATTATGTCTCCTTCTAAGGTGGCTAACTGTACTGCTCCACTAGTCGAGAGTCTGTTAATGATCATAGGTCCATAACCTCGCTTTTCTAACTTGCGTGCATGCTGTTTCAGCGTATACACTAGAACTAAATCTCCTTCTTTTAGGCCTTTATCTTTCACATGTGCATCAAAATATGCTTTCTGTCGCTTCTTCGCTGCGTATATTCCTGCTGCTGCCTTTAGCCTGGTTTCTCCTAATCGTTCCAAGTCCATTATTCTCGCTGATAATTCATGGCCGGTCCACTGATGTTCTTGTGCAACCTTAAGGGTCGGTATCAAGAAGTCCAAAGGAAGCACTGCAGTCTGACCAAAAACCATCTGAAAGGGAGTTGCATTGAGTACGGTCTTGTAGGCCACTCGATATGCCCAAACGGCGTGGTGTAGCTGTTTGTCCCAATCTGAACGTTTATTGTTCACGAGTTTCGTCAGTACGGTACAAAGTATCTTGTTAGTGCTTTCAGCCTGACCATTGGCCTGAGGATGATATGGTGCAGATTTCTTGTGAATCACCATAAAATCCTGTAACAAATATTCAATGACTTGGTTTAGAAAGTGAGTGCCTCGATCGCTCACTAACTCTATAGGCAATCCATATCTTGTAAAGACATTTTCAAATAAGAATTTTGCAGTCGTGTGAGCATCATTCTTTTTTGTGGCTTTTGCCTCTACCCATTTCGTAAGATAATCTGTGGCAACAATAATGTATTCCGCATGTGTACCTTTTGCAGGGGGGTTAATGGGTCCTACAAAGTCTATACCCCACTTAGAAAATGCACGTCCGCCCATCATGGGTTTCAATGGCATTTCATCTCTGCGAGTAGGAAACTGAGTTCTTTGGCACACGTCACATCTCTTTACATAGGTATGTGCATCCATGTGAAGAGTGGGCCACCATAATCCTGCAAAGAGGATGGCTTTGATTATCCGATCTGGTCCAAAATGACCTCCTGCAACACCTTGGTGTGCAGTCTCTAGTATGCTCAGATAATTGCTTTCATGAACACATTGTCTTAGATATCCATCTCGTCCTCTTTTGTACAAATTATCGCCAATAAGTGAATAGTCTTGAGCTTCCTGCTCTAGACTGCGTTGTCGAGCTAAGGTCATGCCTTGAGGGAATGTGTTCGTCCTCAAGTATGTCACTAAAGGTTCACTCCAGTCTGGTGTGAGAGACACGTGATATAGTGTAGCATGCTCTACTGGTGGTCTTTCACAACAAACATGGCATTCCTTACACAACTTGTAGACATCTGCTTCCATCGTAGGCCAATATACTCCTAATCTATGCAGAGTCTGTAATGTTCGATGTTTTGAATGGTGTTGCTTTAGTGCACCTATGTGTGCTAATTGCAACCAATTCGCATGCTCTGATTCATCTACACAACAAGCAAGAATTTTTTGATTATCCTGTTTATATATGCTTCCTGCCATTATTTGGTACTTCTGAGATGTGGTAATCTCTCCTTCTTTGATCTTTATCCTAGGATTCTTGGGTCCGTATGTCAGAATAGGGACTAACGGCTTAGCCCATTCTGGTGCTATCTCAAGGTTAAACAAGTATGCATCTGGTAATTCATCCGCTACTCCTTGAGGAGCTTCTCCTGAGGTTAATCTTGAAAGGTGGTCGGCTCTAAGATGCGTCTTTCCTTTCCTGACTACTACTTCAAAATCATACTCCATGAGTAATAGAAACCAACGTATCAATCGTCCTGTGTTACATGGTTTGTTGACTAAATATAATAGGGCTTGATGATCCGTAAAGAACTTGAATTTGTTGGCCAACAAATAATGCCTAAACTTCTTTACCGCGTAGATCATTCCTAATCCTTCTCGTTCCGTCGTGGTGTAATTTCTCTCTGCTGCGTTCAATTGTCTGCTAGCGTAAGCTATGGGGAGATCTATGTTACCTTCATTCGTGGGTTGTGCTAACACACATCCTATGGCGTAATTGGATGCATCCACATGTACATGGAATGGCTTACTCCAATCTGGGGTTGTCAATATAGGTGCTGAGCACAAGCGTCGTTTAAGTTCATTGAATGAATTTTCACATTCATCTGTCCACTCAAAATTGGTCAAAAGAGAGTACAAAGGCTTGGCTATGATTGCATACATGTGTATGAATCTCCTATAATAACCGCAATGGCCCATGAATGCCTGTACCTCTTTCACACTAGTTGGTCTGGGTAGATCCGCAATTACCTTCACCTTTTCTTCATCCGTAGAGATTCCATTTTTTGACACAATGTGTCCTAGAATTTTGCCTTGTCTGACCATGAAAACGCATTTTTCTGGGTTCAAACAAACTTGATATTCTCGACATTTGTCAAATATTTGTCTCAACTCGGGGATATGTGTCTGTCTTACATTTGAATGCGCACATAGGTCATCGACATAAACTTCCAAGCTTTTGCGTAAAAATTCCTTAAAAACATGACACATGAGTCGCTGGAAAGTAGCGGGTGCATTTGTTAAGCCAAATGGCATCACACGAAATGCAAATATGCCCCATTCAGTGGCAAAAGCCGTCTTGTGTTGGTCTTCTGGAGCAATGGCTACTTGATTATAGCCTGAGAATCCATCAAGAAAGCTGTAAACTTCCTTGCCCGCAACTCTTTCCAATAGGTGTTCCGTGATAGGAAGAGGATAACTATCTCTAATTGTGGCGGCATTAACTTTTTTAAGGTTAATACACACACGCAATTTTCCATTCTTCTTGGGCACCACCACAATGGGGGATACCCATTCGGTGTGCTCAATTTCGTAAATGAATCCTGCTTCTATCAATCGATCTATCTCTTCTTTAATCTTCGCAGCGTAATTATCATTGTACGTGTAAGGTTTCTGTTTTGTTGGTTTTGCATCTGGAGTCATAGGGATTCTATGAGAACATATATCTGGGTCTACTCCTTTCAAATCTTTGTAACTCCAAGCAAAAACATCTCTATATTCGCGCAATAGGGCAACTAACTCTTCTTCTTCTTCAGTCGTCAAATCATGCCCTATGTATGTGCATTTTTCTTCTTCTCCTTCTATGGCAACTATTACTTTCTTGGTTTTCTCTCGGTTATCATATACTTGTCCGTCATTCGCCTTCCTATTAGGCATTCGTACCATGATTCTTCTATCGTCGATTTCATATTTCTTGAAGTTCTCGGGTACTTCAAACAAAGATTCTTCTTTTTCTGTCATGGTTTCTTTCTTCTTCCTTTTCTTGCCTTCACTCTTAGTAGTCACTTCCGTGGCTAATCTCACTTCATTCGTACTTTCCTCGTGTCTCTGAGTGTGAGTCTCTACTTCGTAGAAATATTCTTCCTCTGATGCAAAGTGTGGGTCCATGATAATTGATTCTAAATCAAAATCGCTCGCATCCTCAAATGCATCAGTGTTCGGTTCACACTCCTCTAAGATTGCATCGCACAGGATTGGCTCTATCGTGAAAACTGAAATGTCATAGCCATCCTCGTCACAGTGGGGTGTCCATTGTTCTTCATTGATGGCTACATCCATGGTTGCTAGAATCTCTGCCCAACCATGGGGTTCAAACTCTTCGTCTGGGAACACTACAGGTGCGTAGGCTGGATCTTGAAGGGTTCGTGGATGTTGTTCCGCACCTAAGGTCCTGGCTTCTAACCGTTCTTCCTCTTGTTTGGCTACTTTACACATCCATAAATGGGTATCCTCATGCAACCAAGAAGGATCTGATTCTAATGAGTGCACGGATTCCGTTTCTACTGAAGTCTTATGGATGGTATTCCATTGTATTGGGGGTACATCTCTATGTGAATAGTCTTTAAGATTGACTTTAGTAGTCACTCCTAAATGTTGCAAGTACAAAGAATTAGTTCCCCAATCTTGTACAATTTGCAACTGACGCATGAATGGTCGTCCCAATATCATCTCATAAGCACGATTTTTCGCAAAGTCACAAATGGCAAAGGTATGCTCAAATTCTACACCACAAGTGGTGAGAGATATTCCTTCTAGTAAGCCTAATGGTTTTTCTATGTGTCCATCAGCCATTTGTAGTTTCATCCTGGTGGGTCTGAGTGCTGGCTTACCCCAACGTTTCCATAAAGCGGTGGTAGCGATGGCTACTCCGGCTCCTGAGTCTAAGATGGCTTTCGTGGTGTAGCCCTGATGGGTTATTGGAAGATATGTGTTACCTTCCTCTCCTTCGCTTACGTCTCCGATCTTTTCCACGGGTATCTCTGGTACCTTCTTATGTGATCCTATCTGAGAGGGTGTGGTAGCTAGCTCAGGGAATTGATTTGCTACATGCTTCCACAATTCTGGTTTTACCTTTAACAATTCCTCCAGGGTGAGATTACACTGTACTTTAGTGTTCTTGATCACTTCCGTGTTCCTAGGGATCACTGATTCTTCATTCCTCACTATTATCGTGGGTGCTCTCATACTAATAGACTTTGCTTCCCAAGGCCCTGTGAACTGAGGTAATTCTTGTAAAGAATTAAATTCAAATCCTGTAGGTTCACTCAGTCGTTCCACCTCTACATCATCATATATAGAGGGGATATCTTGGGGAAATTGTTCCTGCAAATCGTCTATTTCTTGAATAGGAGGATGAGTTCCTTGTTCTTTTCTCCATTTCTCTTCTTGGATTTCTCTCAAAAATTCATGTGAGTACCTATGTATGGAAGATAGGTTATCTTGACTTTCTGTATTGGGTACTTGAGACAGGGATGGTGCATTCCTTTCCTGTGTCTCTGGAACAGTAGGGTTCCTAGACTGATCCTTTTTCTCTTTGCTTTCTATCAAGTGTTCTAGCCTCTCCATTAGTCCTTGAAAGTGTAATTCTGGTTTTGCCATGTTATTCCAGTTAAGATATCTAGAGGCTTCGAACAAGGCTTGTGCTAACTCTACCATCTTCATGCAAAGTTTAGTTCTCTCAATTTCTAGATCAGCTCGAGGGTAGTTTTTACTCATTTCCGTGACTTGAGGTCCCTCTTGTATTCTAGCCTGATATGCACGAAATATCATGTCTAGATCTTCCGGTATGGGTTCCGCTAAGACTGATCCTGATTTCTGAGCTGGGTTTTCTTGATTTAATTCTTGTGAAGCCAATTCTTGTATTTTGGCTCTAGATTCCCTTAAACTTCCTTCCAACTCACTTATCTTTTTACTCCACTTTCTCTTTATTCTTTCTCTGGAATCTTTCCAAGATTTTGTCTTTTTACTGCTAGATTCTGCAACTTCACTAGTTCCTGCTACTTTCTCTTGATTAAGCTGTTGGTTTTGTAAGAACGCCTGGGCTCTGGTTATAGCTTGGATAGGCACATATGTAGGGTTGGATCCATCTGCGTTGTTTACAATACCTATTACGTTGATCGGTGTCACATTCGAAGCATTAACTGGGTTCTTAGGACAATCTTTGATTATGTGCTCTTTACCACAATCAGCACAAAAGCCTTGTATGCTATAGTACTGTGATTGCCTTGCTATTGGGGGATGTGGACAATCCTTTATGAAATGATCTCCTTGGCACCTAAAGCATGGTCCTCTAGGGCCCTGTGGTCTCTGTTGTCTCAGTTGGGGCCGTGGGTTTGGGTTTGTGTACATCACATTAGTATAGTCTGGCTCCCAACTAGGTTCCATTGGTGGACTATCGTAATGATATGTCTCCACATGCTCTGGTGACTCCGTGTAATAAGCGGGTGGGCTAGTTACATGAGTAGAGTCAAAAGTGTTTGAGTTCGGGTCACTTTCAGTGATCAAGGGTGAAGAAGGCACTAAGGCCCTACTTAGGTTCTCCTCTGCAGCAGCGTATTTGACTGAGATGACATTCGCTGGTGGGGGTGGCTGCTGAGCTAAGACGGGTTGAGGTCTCTGTTGGGCCTGGTATGGGTAGTTCTGGGGAGGCCTATAGTAATAAGGTTGAGCATTGTATTGGCCTTGATACCTACCTGGCTGCTGGTATGTTTGTGGGTAGTTCTGTCTCACGGTTTGTTTGTTGTATGGGCAGTCCTGAGCCGTATGATTCGTGTATCTTCTCTCAATTGTGCAATATTGGCCACTAGGGTTGGCTTGAGGTTGAGGTGCATTGGGGCACACATTTGCCAAATGATTTCCACCACAAGTGTAACAACGTACATTTGTAGGTAGCTTGGGCACCTGTTTACTAGAAACTCCTAGTTTTTGGGCCACTTTTTCTGCTAGGTCCTCTATCGAATTAGACAATTTTGTGGATGCTAGAGAAGAACAATCTGAGTCCTTATAGACCTTTGAGAGTTCTAATTCATCTCCTAAGTTGTCCTCAATGTCTATACATATTCTTATACACTCTTCTAGCGTTCTGGGTTCTTTTAGGTACACATAAGAGCGTAGTTTAGCGCTCAACAAGCCATCTAGGAACAGTGATACTTGTTTGGCTTGTGAGGGTAGCTCTTGCATTGGACATCGCTCAACATATTGTCTGAATCTACGACCTGCCAGTCTTACTGTTTCCTGAGGGGTTTGTTTAAAACTATGAATCAGCGAAGACGTGTCATGTCTAACCCCACTTTTTGAGAATTCAGTAATGAATGACTCTAAAAAGTGATGGATGTCTCTAAATTGCCTTTGTTGCAGTGGTTGGAACCAAGTTAAAGCGGTATTTTTTAACGTTAGTCCAAATGCGTTGTACTGCGTGAACATGTCCTCGACTTGTTCTGCTCTTAATACTTGCTTGAATTCTGCGACATGGTCATAGGGATCTCCTGTCCCATCAAAATAATTTTTCATTGATTTCACTAATTGCGTGGGCCTCAATACTCTTGCGTGTTCACATGGTCTAGGTAGAGGAAAATCATCTCTACCACCTGGTATTCCATGTTCTCTTTGTCTATCCGTCCTATTAGTGTTCGTGGTTGTTCTATCTCTCCCTATGGGGTGGTTGAAGCTTACTTCCGGTCTCTCGTGATTTCCTTCTCTTTGATTTCCATGGGCTGAGGATGTTCCTGCCCCTTGTTGATTTGCATTCATGTTTGTTCTAGATGGAGGGAATATCAATTCGCCTCTCCATGTGTAGGTGTTTTTAGCGCGCTCAGGCACCACAAAGACTCTTTCTGAAGTCTCATCCAGGTATACCACCTTTCCAGGCGTATCTGGGTCCTTGAACTCATAAATTGTAATGATGCCTACCTCACCAGGGTTTTCCTTTCTGTACCTCCAAAAGGCTTCATCTGTCTCTTTATTTACAAACAACTCGGTGCTCCTGTTATCTTGAGGGATCCTTTCTGGGATGAGTACTCTTGTTAATACGGATTTCCCTCTAGGTGTTCTAGGTTCTTCTAACGGTTCTTTCCCTTGAAATTTCGCTTCCGTCTCTAATTGAATTGTGCCAAACTCATTAGTATCGTTTGGCTGCGTACTTAGAATGTACATGGTTCCTTCTTTGTCTATGTAAGCGTCTCTCTCAAATTTCACCACTGGTCTTTCCAATCCAATGGGTTGATCAGGGTTGTGCAGTTGCACCACTTGCCTTTGCAAACCATCCTCATAGATGCGAGCACCTAGTCGGTTGGTTCGGAGAAACTCTAATTGCGTTCTATAGGGTCCTTCGGGTTTTTCTAAGTATGCTACATGAGACCCTCCTTCTGGTCTGTCTGTGCTAAATGCCATTTCTGATTCGCTTGATTCTGAGCTCAACTCGTAGGGATAACTATTATTCAATTGCTGAGCCCAAGATCGTGCAGTGGTTCTCACACTAGCCTCTGATGATCTAAGGCTTCGTCGGTCTGACTTACCTATATGTTTGCCCGATCTAAGGTTCATTAATTTCCTTCCTTGCTCACTCAATTACACACTTAGATCGTCAATGGTCCTTTGTTATTATTCTCTTGATTCTTTTTAATTTTCTCTGGATTCTTGTCTTAATTTATGCGTCAGGAATTCGACTTTCGTTAGGATTTTGAGTTCTCGTTCCGTCAGACTTAGGTTCTTTTCTTTAGGTTTTCGTCACACACACCTTTACTTTAAGTCTTAAACTTGAAAGAATTACGTATCTTGAACTTGAGGCGTTCCTATCGTCTTAAATCCACAATGCTAACGTTTAGCCTAAGCTAAGAATTGACTGAGGGGGTTGAGTAATCTTCCAACCTCGAGTCGGCTTTTCTGATTGCTCTGATGTCCTGTTGCCCAAGAAGCCGTGCTTCCCAAGCTCTGCTGTCTTCACTGCCTTGCTCGCTTGCCTTGGATTGCCCTTGCTAGACCTGGAAAATTCCAATGTTAGACCATTTCACAAGGTGATCAAGCACTTGAGTATATACACCTTTTATGTCCCTTCTCTTTTTGCCCAACTTTTTAATACTTGCCCCCTGACTTCCTAGTCCCAAACTAGGTGAACCTCAAAATAGCTTATCCAAAAATAGACGTATCCTTTATGAAAAAAACAGTTGAGGTCACGTAGTACTCGTCGCGAGCTTTCTAACGAGCTATTAAGCTCAAAAAACGGACTTCGGATGAAAAAGTTATGAGCGTTCAGGCCCTGGGGGGTAAAAACTGACAATCAAGTTTTCCCTCAAAAATGAGCTAAGGGGTCTCCTATGAGTCTAATGGTCCAAAAATTTTTCAAAAATACCCTCAAATTTGGTCAAAAATTGAAGTCCAAAATTTGCGATGGGGGTGGGCAATCGCGATGGTCTGGGACCGTCGCGATGGTCCGAGCGAACCGTCGCGATGGCGTGGAATTTGGACAATCGCGATGGCCCGAAAAGGCGAACCGTCGCGATGGCTCGAAGTGAACGATCGCGATGGCGTGAGGTCGAACCGTCGCGATGGTCCAAAAAATGAACCGTCACGATGGCGTGATCGGGCGGACAATCGCGATGGTGCGGTCAACGGTCAAAGATGGACAATCGCGATGGTCCGAAGTGAACCGTCGCGATGGTCCGCGATGCGATGGCTTGAGCCAATCGCGATGGTCCGATTTTGGGCTGTCGCGATGGTCCAAAAGTTGAACCGTCGCGATGGTCTATCGTGACACGTGGCACTGTCGTGGCGATGGCGTGGGCCAATCGCGATGGTGCGGGGTCAACTGGACAGTCGCGATGGTCCGAGTGGACCGTCGCGATGGCTCAAGTGAACCGTCGCGATGGTCCGAATATGCGAACCGTCGCGATGGTCCGGCCGAGCCGTCGCGATGGCGTGAGCCTATCGCGATGGTGTGACACAATCGCGATGGTCCGAGCCAATCGCGATGGTCCACCAAACAACGAATTTTCAAAATGTGATTGTGGTTCCGTGAATGCGCAAGTATCACCTATCTAGTGGTGTGGTCGCCTACCTCAAAAACCGAAAATTGCAGACCATCGCGATGGTCCGCCACACTCGGAAATCTCTGACAGAAAGTACATTTTTTACCTTTTGGAAGCTTTCCTGATGCTCTGAAGCTCTGTACCTGCAAGAAAACTCAAGAAAATGCAAGCACATGCAAACACAAAAACTCTCTCTCGCTCTCTCGCACGCACAAATGAGGGGAAATGAGGTGAATGGGTGGATATGGTGAATTTTCTGATTTTTTTGGAAATGGAGATGATGATGCAATGATGAAGATGGAGTGTGGGGAAGGTGAAAAACACTAAAAACTAAGTAAAAACAACAACAAAAACTGAAATTTTTACCTTCCAACGCCACTTCTTGCTATACTCTTACCATCACACATTCGTCCTAGACTCGATCCCCGGCAACGGCGCCAAATTTGGTGTTGCTCTAGCACAATGGTAAGTACCACGTTAAGAAGCTTCACCTCCTTAATTGTCAATCCGTGGGAGAGGTAGGAGTGATATGAAGATCGTGAACGTGAGATGATGTGAGAGTGAAGGTGAGAAGCACAAAGATGCACACACACATACACACACACAATGAAGAGACAAGCAAGACACAATGGAAGGTGGGAAATTAGCTCTATTACTCAAGAATACTCTTACAAGCTCAAACTAGCTCTATGCTCACACTAACCAAAATGAACCAACCTCCAAAATGAGCTCTCTAGCTCTTTTTATAGTTTCTAGACTAGTTTTGACCGGTTTCACATCTAGTGACCGGCCTAGTTAAAAAATAGGTCCTAGAGGCTATTTGGAAGGGTAAACGATGTCTAAAAATAACGAAAATTGGTACGAGCATTCTACCTAAGCTCCTCAAGCTCGAGGACTCCTCGGCTTGCACAAAATGGAGCTATGGATTACAAAATGGGGTTTTCTATGATACATATTTTACAATTAGTGATAACAATCACTGTTGAATGTTTGGAGAATTAATAAGAAATGTATTTGTTTGAAAAATTGATCCTCCTGGCTCCCTGCTCCTTCTTTACATGCTTCCGTGGCGTCTGTGCCTCTGGCTGCTTCCAACAGTCCCCAAGATTGTCTTTTTAGGAGGCGGCCAACGCCTCACTACTTTGTCTTGTAGTGACTTTAGACCAAAAAAAATAAAAATTTGATTGGGCGGCCGTATTTCCATATGCCGCTTCACATACCTTTACCTTTTCCTTTTAATTCGTCACTTTTGCACCAAAGAGGGGTTCACCTGGACCTTCCAAATTACTTTGAAACACCCTTTGACTTTAAGGGAATTAGAAAAAATACTTCTGCAATACTTTCCCCATTTAATACCTCTTTTCTGTGAACAATTAAAAGTCCCCCTTTTTTATGAACAATTGAGGGTGCACTACCTGTGCACTTTGACCCTGGAATTTTGATACTTTACTCTTGCCTATGCATAGCTGTGACCTTGACTTTGCTAGTTTCAACCGGTTAGGGCTCAACAGATGCCCACCACCTAAAGTGCTCTCCGTCCCGGAGAGACCACAATGACAGAATGCAATGAGGCTTCAATAACAGAGAGAAAACATCAGAAGAACCACAGAGGAAACGGAGGCAAGGAAATAGAGAAAGAGTGCTATTATTGATGAAGCATAAAAAAACAACAGATAAATAGGGAAGTGGAGGGGGAGGCGGGTGTGGAAGTGGAGGGGGTGGAGGGGAGTGGGGAGGTGGAGGGGGTGGAGGGGGGGCGGAGGAGGTGGAGGGGGAGGGTGGGGCTTGTGGGCGGGGGAGATGGAGGGGGAGTGCGTGGGGCGGGTGGGCGGGGGAGGTGGAGGGGGAGTGTGTGGGTCGGGTGGGCGGGGGAGGTGGAGGGGGAGGCGGGTGTGGGGTTGGAGGGGGTGGAGGGTGAGGTTGTGGGAGGGGAGGGTGAAGGGAGGCGGATGATGAGGGGGGAAAGGGTGGAGTCGTGGGCGGGGAAGGCGGAGTTTGAGGGGGGGAGGGTGGAGTCGGTGGGCGGGGGAGGCAGATGGTGAGGGGGGTGAGGGTGGATTCGGTGGGCGGGGGAGGCGGAAGTGGAGGGGGGGGAGGTGGGCGGGAGAGATGGAGGGGGAGTGCGTGGGGCGGGTGGGCGGGGGAGGAGGAGGGGGAGTGTGTGGGGCGGGTGGGCGGGGGAGGTGGAGGGGGAGGCGGGTGTGGAGGTGGAGGGGGTGGAGGGTGAGGTTGTGGAAGGGGAGGGTGAAGGGAGGCGGATGATGAGGGGGGAAAGGGTGGAGTCGTGGGCAGGGAAGGCAGATGGTGAGGGGGGTGAGGGTGGATTCGGTGGGCGGGGGAGGTGGATGGTGAGGGGGGGAGGTGGAGTCGGTGGGCAGGGGAGGCGGAGTTTGAGGGGGGGGAGGGTGGAGTCGATGGGCGGGGGAGGTGGAGGGGGTGGAGGGGGGGCGGATGAGGTGGAGGGGGAGGGTGGGGCGTGTGGGCGGTAGAGATGGAGGGGGAGTGCGTGGGGCGGGGGAGGTGGAGGGGGAGTGTGTGGGGCGGGTGGGCGGGGGAGGTGGAGGGGGAGGTGGGTGTGGAGGTGGTGGAGGGTGAGGTTGTGGGAGGGGAGGGTGAAGGGACGCGGATGATGAGGGGGGGGAAAGGTGGAGTCGTGGGCGGGGAAGGCGGAGTTTGAGGGGGGGGGAGGTGGAGTCGTGGGCGGGGAAGGTGGAGTTTGAGGGGGGGGGTGGAGGCGGTGGGCGGGGGGGAGGGTGGAGGCGGTGGGCGGGGGAGGTGGAGGGGGTGGAGGCGGTGGGCGGGGGGGAGGGTGGAGGCGGTGGGCGGGGGAGGTGGAGGGGGTGGAGGGGAGTGTGGAGGTGGAGGGGAGTGTGGAGGTGGAGGGGGTGGAGGGGGTGGAGGGGGGCGGAGGAGGTGGAGGGGGAGGGTGGGGTGTGTGGGCAGGGGAGATGGAGGGGGAGTGCATGGGGCGGGTGGGCGGTTGAGGTGGAGGGGGAGTGTGTGGGGCGGGTGGGCGGGGGAGGTGGAGGGGGAGGTGGGTGTGGAGGTGGAGGGGGTGGAGGGTGAGGTTGTGGGAGGGGAGGGTGAAGGGAGGCGGATGATGAGGGGGGGGAAAGGTGGAGTCGTGGGCGGGGAAGGCGGAGTTTGAGGGGGGGGAGGTGGAGTCGTGGGCGGGGAAGGCGGAGTTTGAAGGGGGGGGAGGGTGGAGGCGGTGGGCGGGGGAGGTGGAGGGGGTGAAGGGGAGTGTGGAGGTGGAGGGGGTGGAGGGGGGCGGAGGAGGTGGAGGGGGAGGGTGGGGCGTGTGGGCGGGGGAGATGGAGGGTGAGTGCGTGGGGCGGGTGGGCGGTTGAGGTGGAGGGGGAGTGTGTGGGGCGGGTGGGCGGGGGAGGTGGAGGGGGAGGCGGGTGTGGAGGTGGAGGGGGTGGAGGGTGAGGTTGTGGGAGGGTAGGAAGAAGGGAGGCGGATGATGAGGGGGGGAAGGGTGGAGTCGTGGGCGGGGAAGGCGGAGTTTGAGGGGGGGGAGGGTGGAGTCGGTGGGCGGGGGAGGCGGATGGTGAGGGGGGTGAGGGTGGATTCGGTGGGCGGGGGAGGCGGATGGTGAGGGGGGTGAGGTGGATTCGGTGGGCGGGGGAGGTGGATGGTGAGGGGGGGGGAGGGTGGAGTCGGTGGCGGTTGAGGTGGAAGTTGATGAGGGGGAAGGTGGAGGGGTATGGAGGGAGAGGGTTGGGATGGCGGTGGAGGCCGAGGGGAGGCGGGTGAGGTAGAGGGGGATGGTGGTGGTGACAGGAGGGGGAGTCGGGGAGGGTCGGTGGAAAGCCAAAGTGAAAGTTGAGGGTCAGTGCTCCTGCTCAGGCTTCGTCAACCGAAAAAGACACGCAGGTGTCTGAAGAGTGTCTGAAGAGTAGGGGCTACCACGCAGGTGTCTGAAGAGTGTCTGAAGAGTCGGGTAGCCCCTGTGGACTCGGGCATTGTAGACTTCTAGGTTCAGTTGAGATGATCTTGCAGCAAGATGGAGTTGAAGGCGGAATGAATGAGGGTTCCCATTATATAGCAATGAGGATTAAGAGCTCACCTCACAGAAAGGGATGGTTGAGCATAAAAGAGTGTTCAAAAGAGAGGAGAAGCCAACTTTAATCTCATCCATCCAAGAGATAAACAAAGAAAGGGTTCTCATTTAAAGATGTTGAGTAGAATAAGAGCCATTAAAAAAATTGACGCCTAATTTCCATTTATTGAATTGAGTGCTTAATGAGAAAAAAAGAAAAAGTCGCCCAAAATGCGTTAGCATTTATAGATATGCTATTTTATTATTTTTAATTAAAAGAAAACCAAAACTATTAGGAAACAAAATTTATGAAAGTGCGATTGTTATGACAATTTATGATAAGCTTTGAGTCTGGAAATATTTACTAATGGCAGGGTGTCGCCATCGAGTGTTTCTAACTGCACAGCACCCCACTGCAGCATCTTCGTAATGCGAAAAGGTCCTTCCCAGTGAGGGATCCATTTTCCTTTGGTTTGAGTAGAAATCTGTGGTTTGTGTAGTAGAGCTAAATCACCAGGCTTCAAATTGTTGTGCCATAAATTTTTGTCATGAGTCTCCTTTCTTTGTATCTGAATCTTCTCTAATTGTTTGGAGGCTAAAATCCTTGATTCTTCCAGTTTATGCAAAGCAGTTAGTCGGGCTGGAACTTTTATCCCATTTTTCTCAACTCCTTCCGTTCGGATAGAGCCCTTGATGAACTCAAATGGTTCAATGGAAACAAGGCCATAAACTAGTTGAAAGGGAGAATACCCCGTCTCTTTATAGGCCAATCGGTATGCCCATATGTTGCTCTAGCACAAGGGTGAGAACCACGTTAAGAAGCTTCACCTCCTTAATGTCAATCCGAGGGAGAGGTAGGAGTGATATGAAGATCGTGAATGTGAGATGAAGTGAGAGTGAAGGTGAGAAGCACAAAGGTGCACACACACATACACACACACAATGAAGAGACAAGCAAGACACAATGGAAGGTGGGAAATTAGCTCTATTACTCAAGAATACTCTTACAAGCTCAAACTAGCTCTACTCTCTTCTTTGCTCCAACAAGCTAACCTCAAAAATGAGCTCTCTAGCTCTTTTTATAGTTTCTAGACTAGTTTTGACCGGTTTCACATCTAATGACCGGCCTAGTTAAAAAATAGGTCCTAGAGGCTATTTGGAAGGGTAAACGATGTCTAAAAATAACGAAATTTGGTACGAGCATTCTACCTAAGCTCCTCAAGCTCGATGACTCCTCGGCTTGCACAAAATGGAGCTATGGATTACAAAATGGGGTTTTCTATGATACATATGTTACAATTAGTGATAATAATCACTGTTGAATGTTTTGGGAAAATTAATAAGACATGTATTTGTTTAAAAGATTGATCCGCCTGGCTCCCTGCTTCGTCTTCACATGCTTCCGTGGCGTCTGTGCCTCTGACTGCTTCCAACACCCCCCTCCCTCTCGCTTCTGTCGTCCCTGACAGAACCTTGTTGTGAGGTCTGCCGGATGTAATTCTGTAGGAGGTCTTGAGCGAGGGTGTGCTCTGATACACGAATACCTCGGGCTAGATCAGCCTCGAGTTTCTCCCAGTCGATAGGTTGCGGCTCGTCTGGTGGTGGGAGCTGATAGTGTGTGGAGTACACCATTCGTTCACAGGCGAATAATTGCAATAAGTGTGTGGGCCTGCTTATGAATACTTCTGAATGGTACTCCCAAAAACCGGTGGTGAACATTTCTTCGAATGTTTGCTTGTAACATGCCGGTAGATATTTGATCCTGCAGTGCCAGGCGTAACACACCCGTAGCGATGGCGTTGTGCTCATATCATAGACTAAATCCAAGTTGCCATGCTCAAAGCCCGGGGTGTTGACATGGGGAGCCTTGATGCGCCGGAAGACTTTAAAGACCATCTGCATCATGTCAAAGATTTTGACAGTCATGTGCGCGGCAATATCATCCATAGGTTTTAATCGAGGGAGCCAGTGGCGGATCGTCGCCATCATGTAGCCTACTGTGGGTAACGCGACTGGTGGCTTGAAGTAGGGGTAGTTCAACCAGTCTTGGCACTGCTTATTGTTTTGTAGCTTTATAGCGAAGGCAGTCCAAGAGCGGCGTCGTGGTACTGGTCCCCAGCACGGATTAAATTTTAAGTGAAGCGGCGCTTTTACCCACGTGCTCATCATCTCTGGATAATTTTGCAGTAAATCTTTGCGCCAGTCTGGTTGAAGGATTTCACCTCTCTGCGCCCTTGGTGGCAAGTCCTCTGGCTCGAATTGAGTGGCATGCGTTGGTTTCATGCCGGTTTCTTTCTCGATGGTTAACTGATATTCTGCCATTAACATGAAGTATGGTTTATACTGAAGCTCATGCCCGGATATGTATCGTCGCAGGGCCATTTGAGCAAAGAATGGTGATTGTAAAATTTTCTCTTCAATTATGGCCATGGCATGTAGCTGTGCCTCTACTCTGGCCGAGTGTGTCGTTCCGAGTTCTTCTACTGTCTTCATCCACGCGGGGGTAGGTAATTCGTAGGTCATCTGGCCTTCGGCCGTGACACGTCCGCCTGGGATGGGTATCGGTTCATAAGCCTCTTCGAAGGTCTCCTCCACCGGGATAGTGACGGTTTCTTCCTCAGCTGGTAGCTCAGGTGGGGAGTCTGGCCTTGGTGGTGCTTCATAGATGGCAATCCTAGATTCAAGATTTGTTACCTGGGCCCGGAGTGCGTTGAGTTCCTCTAAAACTTCAGGGGCAGGGTCCACAGGCGCTGGTAATTCCGCTGCTACTGGTACCTGTTGTGTTGCTGGTTCTCTGAGTTGTAGCAGTTTGTGATCTTCCTTTAACTTTTGATGTTCTTCGTTCATACGATCATAGTCCTCGAGCAATCTGACATGGTCGTCTAGCAGTATCCGCATCGACTCGGATGGGATTGCCTTGAATCTGCTCGGACTTAGTGGCTGTTCTGGATGATCTAAAGCCGCTTCTAAGTTCTCTCTATTTTGCTCTTGGAGTCTCTGGTTCTCCTCTTTTGCTGCGGCTAAGTGTCTTCTTAGTAAGCCCATATTTCTAGTGAGCGTTGCATTGCGGACAGTCTGGGCTCTAAGTAGGTTATCTAAATCCGCGGTGGCCTCTTTGCTTTTTTCCTCACTTTTTATTTCTAACTTGTGATAAGCCTCTCGTAACTCTTGGTACCGGCTGTTCAGTGAGGCGTTCTCAATTGATAACAAATTAAGCTGCGTTTGTAAGTCGTTCGTCGTTTTCTGCAGCTGTTGATAGTTGGTGCCGAGTGATGCAAACTCATCGCGGACTTGCGTCATGCATGCGAACATGTGTTGAAATGCGGTGTCTATGGTGGGCGATAGTAGTAGTGAAGTGCTAAATGAGGATGCAGTGATAGTAGATGCAGTGGGAATGGGGAGCGGGGTTGGGACTGTGGATGCAGTGGTGATTGTGGAAAATTGTGAAGTGCCTAAATATGAGGGTGCTGTGAGTGGAGTGGGTGGTGGTGAGGTGGGTGGTGATATGTCCATGCCATTGGACGTGTTTAATGTTGTGACTGTGAAAAGTGGTGTGATTGTGGGTGGTTGCGTAGGTGTGAATACGGGATTTACAAACGTAGAGTAGTTTACAGGGGGGATGGTTGGAGCGGCTTGGTGAAACGGGGAAATAGGCGTTATGGTAGGTTGGGGAGGTGAGACTGGTGAGAAGGTTAGTGGGGTTAGGAAGGGGAAAGGGGGTCTTAGAGGTGGGGGAAACGCTGGGAAGGATGAAGGGGTGAAGGGGTTAACATACGGATGCAGAGGGTTGGGTGTGGGCCTGGTGGTATGAATGGGTAAGGAAGAGGTTGTGGCTACGTTGCTTTGTACAGGTGTGGATGTGGGGAAAGCAGGTGGGTGTGCGGGTGATACGGGATGGGTTGGTGAAAGATGAGGTGAGAGAGGAGTCGAAGGGGTGGATGTTATTTCGAGGATAGTAGTGGTCTGTACAGAGGTGGTACGGGGTGGCGAATCTACAAGGATGGTTTCTGCGGTTAATGAACGTTCGGGGGCGAGGCGTGCCTCCCTGGCTTGTGCTGAAGATTGGGCTCCTGTTGGTACACGAATATACTCCCCAGGTTTTGAGAGTAGTCGCACTCGGCGGGGATCAAACTGTGGTAGTTGCTTTCTTTGTAAAAACCTGAGTGCTTCATGGGAGCCTACTGATTTGACTAACTCTCTGAACCCTCTAATATATGCGTCTTCGAATCCTCCGGAGATGAGTTCCTGTTCAATTAATGCCTGGCTCTCCTCTTCAGTTAACTTCTTTCGTGCCCAGACTTTCTCCATGGTACGATATAATTTCTTTATGGCCAATGTGTACGCTGCGGCTTCGAAAGTTTCATCTTCATATGTGCTGGTGTCGCCGTGTGTGTCAGTCTGTTGGCCTTGGCCATCTGTCTGTCCCTCTTGTGAGCCCTGGCTGGCTTCATCGTCGCCTTGATCGTCGTCTGTTTCGGTTCTTTCTTCTTCAGAGCCCGACACAGCTTGTCCCTGTGGCAAGTCTCGCGGCGTAGTAGGGTAGCTGGGGCGTTCATATTCCTGGGAGAACAGTGGTGCTTCTGAATACTGGAACTCGTTTGAGAATGCATCAGGCATCTCAAAATCAAATGTCGTGTTTATGGGGTCGGCCTCCATATGTGGTATCGGGAAAGAAAACGCTTCCGCACCAATAGTGGTGGGAGCTTCTGCAGTTGTGGTGAGGGGTTCTGTGGTGGTAGCTGCCTGAGGTGCAGCGGTACTCGTGGTGGCCTCCGTAATTACTGGTCTGGACAACCGTATGCGAATAGGTTGTACAGTGGGAGCAGCTTCTGTCTGTGGGCGCTCGGGAGAGGGTTGTGGTGACAGCGACTCTGGCACTTGGAGGCAAGGGATGGTGCCTCGCATGCGCTTACCTGCCCGTGTCCTACTGGGCTTCCTAGCTTTCTTCGTTGTGCTCTTGAATGCCTTCAATTCCTCTCCTGTTAATGCACGCTCGATGGGCAAGTCATAAGCCAAACACATATACACAATTCTAGTGAGCGCACAACATCCGTTAAGCACCTTCTTGCGCTCCCATCTGTGCTGTGCCAGGTACATTTGGTCTATGATCCAGCTTGCCAGATCAACTGTTTGAGGTCCCGTACATGCCAAATATAATCCGAACCAGATTCGTTTATGGGGCATGGTAAATCTGTCCTGAGCTGGAAATGCGAAATGTTGCATGCATATCCTTAGTGGCTTTGACAACTCAGGTGTAATGGCCGAAATCTCTTCCCACTTCGTGACATCCCCACGTTTCATCGGTTCTGGAATCAATCTCTCTCGGTCTGTGGGAGTGTGGGTTCCATGAATCTTGATGGCTGCTCTGATTAGGTCCTTAGAGAGATAAAATCTCTTGTAAGGTGGATCATCCACTAGAGTAGGCAATATGAAGGTTCCTGGGATATCCTTATTCTCCGATGCCATCAATGTAGTGATTAAATAATAGCACCTATAAAAATCCGGTTTGGGTAGAGGATCACTGAAATATTCTGTGAAGCCGGCTCTGGCCCAAACATGAGTTAAATCCTGGGTGCTTTGTAGGGCTTCGAATTCTCTGGAGAAAAACTGGTACTTTCCCCACGTGCGGTCATCAAAAGTCAGAGAGGATTCAAATATAAAGTCTGCGTCCGCGAGGGGTCCTGCCAGGCCCTGAAACCAATGAGAGTTCCTGTGTATCTTTTCGGTGTAGCCCATAGGGGGGTTATCGATAGGCATGGGCCCTGGAAATCCCTGAAATTCCGGCGGTGGAGCAGTAGGGTGGGACTCTGCTCGTAGCACGTTGAGTGGTACTGCTGCTACACTGGGGCCTGCTCCTGATGTTCCTTCGTCAGTTTGCATGGTGGCTGGTGCGCTAGTGAGAAAGATCTGCTACAAAAGATTAACACATTAGCATGGAAATTAATCATGATCCCATTAAAGTGAGACCGCAATCCCTTTCCATAACTGATGCGTAACCCGTGTAGCCAAGTGCTGTGATGTGATGGATGCAATGTTTCGTGCAGCACTAGTGCAGGTCTCTAGACACCTATACGTTTCAGATCATGCATACATTTCTTGATGAGATGAGATTACGAATGGTGTGTGATGATGGTGTGTGAATTTATACAAGGTTTAAAGGTTAGTGATTTAGCATAAGGTTGTATGTTAGTCGGGGGGTAGTTAGACCATGGGTTAGGGGAAGACGGTTGGACACGTTTCGGTATCCATTTCCTAAGAGTCCTTGAATGGGTGGTGGGTTTCTGCTGAGGGGTAAAAGGTGGTATCGGGTGTGGTGGTGTCGAGGGATGAAAAGGTTTGTGAGGATTATATATTACATGGCATATGGGTTGAGCTATGATACATGGTTTGGGTACCCAAATCTGCGTGGGCGTGGGTCTATGGGTAAGGTACTTCTTGGCGATCCACATTTGTCGGATGCTCGGACCTGTAGAAGAAGGTCGAGGGGATGGTGGATATCGATTCTGTTTCTGTACTGCCCTTTTTTTGTCGATTTCTGCTTGGCTGGAGTTCTTTAGTGCTTTTTGTCCTTTAGGCACCCATATTTGTCTGGTACCGCTTCCTTTGGGAGGCCTAAACTGCTTTCCATGTTGTTTCCTCTGATACTGTCGTCGGTCTGGGTTCCTTTGTCGCGGTTGACTCTGTTGTTGTTGAGGTTGAGAGGTCGGATGGACACTCTGCTTTGGAAAAGAAGGGAGTTCCAACACTTGCGTGACCTGCCCATTAGGAAGTGATGCCTTTTGTAACTTTAATCTAGGCCAGTCCGCAACAAGCTTGGAAGGATGAGCACCGTAGGGTGTCGTGCTCATTTGGCCGCTGATGCAACCCACCTGACCTCTGATTGTGCCCTTCTGCCCTTGCTGTTGGGTAACTGTCTCTTCTAGTTTGCAGGAAGTCCCAGGGAAGATCTTCTGTCGTCCTTCTGATTGACAACTTTCTATAACCAAGCCCGAGTGGGTTGGTGTAGGCGTAACGTGACTGGTCTGATTAAAGATCTTCCGGTCTTCCGTCGCATGTATTTCATAGGGTCTAGGGTCACAACCGTCAAGCGGAATGCCGTTAGGGAAGTCAAGCGGTATCACTCGCTTCTGCTCGAAGGTTCCAATCTGTAAGGAGCCTTGTCTAAGATTTAGGTCCACTGAGTGATCGTATAGCCAATCTTGGCCAAGGATTAGGGGTTCTATCAGGTCGTCATCATGGCACACTAGTAGCTTTGCTGTCATGGTCAAATCCTTAATGAGGATAGGAAGGTCCACCTCACCCATGCAAGGGGTTTCCATGCCTCCTAGCCCTATGAGGTATGCCTCAATTGGCCGCATTTCTATTCCTGAATCCTTATAGTGGGACCATCTAATCGCACTAGTCGCAGCACCTGAGTCAATTAAAGCCCTGAGTTCTTGGCAAGGGTTGCCGTGCTCTAGCCTAACTGTAATGAATGGTCTTCTGTCCACTATGCTAGGATGAGTGGTTGACTTTACTTGACACATGGCCATGGGATATCTGGGGGATGTTTCCAGATGGTTATAATATTCTCTCCCTAGTCCTTGTCTTCTTAGCTTCATGCGCTTAATGCGTTCTATGGCTTCTGCCTGAGCTTCCGCTCGTATTCTATTTTCTTCCTCCTTACGCTTCTTTGCCAATGTGAGTCGTCTAAGCATATCCTCAGTAAGAGGTTCCTGATATAGCTTGACTCTACAGCCACTAATGTAATTAGGCATTATATCTCCTTCTAAGGTGGCTAACTGCACTGCTCCACTAGTCGAAAGTCTGTTAATGATCATAGGTCCATAACCTCGCTTTTCTAACTTCCGTGCGTGCTGTTTCAGCGTATATACTAGAACTAAATCTCCTTCTTTTAGGCCTTTATCTTTCACATGTGCATCAAAATATGCTTTCTGTCGCTTCTTCGCTGCGTATATTCCTGCTGCTGCTTTCAGCCTGGTTTCGCCTAATCGTTCCAAGTCCATTATTCTCGCTGATAATTCATGGCCGGTCCACTGATGTTCTTGTGCAACCTTAAGGGTCGGTATCAAGAAGTCCAAAGGAAGCACAGCATTCTGACCAAAAACCATCTGAAAGGGAGTTGCATTGAGTACGGTCTTGTAGGCCACTCGATATGCCCAAACAGCGTGGTGTAGCTGTTTGTCCCAATCTGAACGTTTATTGTTCACGAGTTTCGTCAGTACGGTACACAGTATCTTGTTAGTGCTTTCAGCCTGACCATTGGCCTGAGGATGATATGGTGCGGATTTCTTGTGAATCACCATAAAATCCTGTAACAAATATTCAATGACTTGGTTTAGAAAGTGAGTGCCTCGATCGCTCACTAACTCTATAGGCAATCCATATCTTGTAAAGACATTTTCAAATAAGAATTTTGCAGTCGTGTGAGCATCATTCTTTTTTGTGGCTTTTGCCTCTACCCATTTCGTAAGATAATCTGTGGCAACAATAATGTATTCTGCATGTGTACCTTTTGCAGGGGGGTGAATGGGTCCTACAAAGTCTATACCCCACTTTGAAAATGCACGTCCGCCCATCATGGGTTTCAATGGCATTTCATCTCTGCGAGTAGGAAACTGCGTTCTTTGGCACACGTCACATCTCTTTACATAGGTATGTGCATCCATGTGAAGAGTGGGCCACCATAATCCTGCAAAGAGGATGGCTTTGATTATCCTATCTGGTCCAAAATGACCTCCTGCAACACCTTGGTGTGCAGTCTCTAGTATTCTCAGATAATCGCTCTCATGAACACATTGTCTTAGATATCCATCTCGTCCTCGTTTGTATAGATTATCGCCAATAAGTGAATAGTCGTGAGCTTCCTGCTCTAGACTACGTTGTCGAGCTAAGGTCATTCCTTGAGGGAATGTGTTCGTCCTCAAGTAGGTCACTAATGGTTCACTCCAGTCTGGTGTGAGGGACACATGATATAACGTCGCATGCTCTACCGGTGGTCTTTCACAGCAAACACTGCATTCCTTACACAACTTGTAGACATCTGCTTCCATCGTAGGCCAATATACTCCCAATCTCTGCAGAGTCTGTAGTGTTCTATGTTTTGAATGATGTTGCTTTAGTGCACCTAAGTGTGCTAATTGCAACCAATTCGCATGTTCTGATTCATCTACACAACAAGCAAGAATCTTTTGATTATCTTGTTTATATATGCTTCCTGCTATTATTTGGTACCTCTGAGATTTGGTAATCTCTCCTTCTTTGATCTTTATCCTAGGACTCTTGGGTCCGTATGTCAGAATAGGGACTAACGGCTTAGCCCATTCTGGTGCTATCTCAAGGTTGAATAAGTATGCATCTGGTAGATCATCAGCTACTCCTTGAGGAGCTTCTCCTGAGGTTAATCTTGAGAGGTGGTCAGCTCTAAGATGCGTCTTTCCTTTCCTAACTACCACTTCAAAATCATACTCCATGAGTAATAGAAACCAACGTATCAATCGTCCTGTGTTACATGGTTTGTTGACTAAATATAATAGGGCTTGATGATCTGTAAAGAACTTGAACTTGTTTGCCAATAAGTAGTGCCTAAACTTCTTTACAGCGTAGATCATCCCTAATCCTTCTCGTTCCGTCGTGGTATAATTTCTCTCTGCTGCGTTCAGTTGTCTGCTAGCGTAAGCTATGGGGAGATCTATGTTACCTTCATTCGTGGGTTGTGCTAATACACATCCTATGGCGTAATTGGATGCATCCACATGTACATGAAATGGCTTACTCCAATCTGGGGTAGTCAATATAGGTGCTGAGCACAAGCGTCGTTTAAGTTCCTTGAATGAATTTTCACACTCATCTATCCACTCAAAATTGGTTAAAAGAGAGTACAAAGGCTTGGCTATGATTGCATACATGTGTATGAATCTCCTATAATAACCGCAATGGCCCATAAATGCCTGTACCTCTTTCACATTAGTTGGTCTGGGTAATTCTGCAATCACCTTCACTTTTTCCTCGTCCGTAGAGATTCCATTTTTTGACACAATGTGTCCTAGAATTTTGCCTTGTCTGACCATGAAAACGCATTTTTCTGGGTTCAAACAAACCTGATATTCTCGACATTTGTCAAATATTTGTCTCAACTCTGGGATATGTGTCTGTCTTACATTTGAGTGCGCACATAGGTCATCGACATAAACTTCCAAGCTCTTGCGTAAAAATTCCTTAAAAACATGACACATGAGTCGCTGGAAAGTAGCGGGTGCATTTGTCAAGCCAAATGGCATTACACGAAATGCAAATATGCCCCATTCTGTGGCAAAAGCCGTCTTGTGTTGGTCTTCTGGAGCAATGGCTACTTGGTTATAGCCTGAGAATCCATCAAGAAAACTGTAAACTTCCTTGCCTGCAACTCTTTCCAATAGGTGTTCCGTGATAGGAAGAGGATAACTATCTCTAATCGTGGCGGCATTAACTTTTTTAAGGTTAATACACACACGCAATTTTCCATTCTTCTTGGGCACAACCACAATGGGGGATACCCATTCGGTATGCTCAATTTCGTAGATAAATCCTGCTTCTATCAAGCGATCTATCTCCTCTTTAATCTTCGCAGCGTAATTATCATTGTACGTGTAAGGTTTCTGTTTTGTCGGTTTCGCATCTGGAGTCATAGGGATTCTATGAGAACATATATCTGGGTCTACTCCTTTCAAATCTTTGTAACTCCAAGCAAAAACATCTCTATATTCGCGCAATAGGGCAACTAACTCTTCTTCTTCTTCAGTCGTCAAATCGTGCCCTATGTAGGTGCATTTTTCTTCTTCTCCCTCTATGGCAACTATGACTTTCTTGGTTTTCTCCCGGTTATCATATACTTGTCCATCCTTCTCTTTTCTATTAGGCATTCGTACCATGATTCTTCTATCGTCGATTTCGTATTTCTTGAAATTCTCGGGTACTTCAAATAAAGATTCTTCTTTTTCCGACATGGTTTCTTTCTTCTTTCTCTTCTTGCCTTCACTCTTATCAGTCACTTGAGTGGCTAACCTTACCTCGTTCGTAATTTCCTCGTGACTCTGAGTGTGAGTCTCTACTTCGTAGAAATATTCTTCCTCTGATGCAAAGGGTGGGTCCATGATAATTGATTCTAAATCAAATTCGCTTGCGTCCTCAAATGCATCAGTGTTTGGTTCACACTCTTCTAAAATTGCATCGCCCATGATTGGCTCTATCGTGAAAACTGAAATGTCATAGCCATCCTCGTCACAGTGGGGTGTCCATTGTTCTTCATTGATGGCTACATCCATGGTTGCTAGTATTTCTGCCCAACCATGGGGTTCAAACTCCTCGTCAGGGAATACTACAGGTGCGTAGGCTGGATCTTGAAGGGTTCGTGGATGTTGTTCCGCACCTAAGGTCCTGGTTTCTAATCGTTCTTCCTCTTGTTTGGCTACTTTACACATCCATAAATGGGTATCCTCATGCAACCAAGAAGGATCTGATTCTAATGAGTGCACGGATTCTGTTTCTACTGGAGTCTTATGGATGGTATTCCATTGTATTGGGGGTACATCTCTATGTGAATAGTCTTTAAGATTGACTTTAGTAGTCACTCCTAAATGTTGCAAGTACAAAGAATTAGTTCCCCAATCTTGTACAATTTGCAACTGACGCATGAATGGTCGTCCCAATATCATCTCATATGCATGATTTTTCGCAAAGTCGCAAATGGCGAAAGTATGCTCAAATTCTACACCACAAGTGGTGAGAGATACGCCTTCTAGTAAGCCTAACGGTTTTTCTATGTGTCCATCGGCCATTTGTAGCTTCATCCTGGTGGGTCTGAGTGCTGGCTTACCCCAACGTTTCCATAAGGCGGTAGTAGCGATAGCTACTCCGGCTCCTGAATCTAAGATGGCTTTCGTGGTGTAGCCCTGATGGGTTATTGGAAGATATGTGTTACCTTCCTCTCCTTCGCTTACGTCTCCAATCTTTTCCACGGGTATCTCTGGTACCTTCTTCTGTGATCCTATCTGAGAGGGTGTGGTAGCTAGCTCAGGGAATTGATTTGCTACGTGCTTCCACAATTCTGGTTTTACCTTTAACAATTCCTCTAGAGTGAGATTACATTGTACTTTGGTATTCTTGATCACTTCCGTATTTCTAGGGATCACTGATTCTTCATTCCTCACTATTATTGTGGGTGCTCTCATACTAATAGACTTTGCTTCCCAAGGTCCTGTGAACTGAGGTAATTCTTGTAAAGAATTAGATTCAAATCCTGTGGGTTCACTCAGTCGTTCCACCTCTACATCATCATATATAGAGGGGATGTCTTGGGGAAATTGTTCCTGCAAATCGTCTATTTCTTGAATAGGAGGATGAGTTCCTTGTTCTTTTCTCCATTTCTCTTCTTGGATTTCTCTTAAAAATTCATGTGAGTACTTATGTATGGAAGATAGGTTATCTTGACTCTCTGTATTGGGTACTTGAGACAGGGATGGTGGATTCCTTTCCTGTGTCTCTGGGACAGTAGGGTTCCTAGACTGATCCTTTTTCTCTTTGCTTTCAATCAAGTGTTCTAGCCTCTCCATTAGTCCTTGAAAGTGTAGTTCCGGTTTTGCCATGTTATTCCAATTAAGATATCTAGAGGCTTCGAACAACGCTTGGGCTAGTTCTACCATCTTCATGCAAAGTTTAGTTCTCTCAATTTCTAGATCAGCTCGAGGGTAGTTTTTACTCATTTCCGTTACTTGAGGTCCCTCTTTTATTCTAGCCTGATATGCACGAAACATCATGTCTAGGTCTTCGGGTATGGGTTCCGCTAAAACTGATCCTGATTTTTGAGCTGGGATTTCTTGGTTTAATTCTTGTGAAGCCAATTCTTGTATTTTGGCTCTAGATTCTCTTAGACTTCCTTCCAACTCACTTATCTTTTTACTCCATTTTCTCTTTATCCTTTCTCTAGAATCTTTCCAAGATTTCGTCTTTTTACTGCTAGATTCTGCAACTTCACTAGTTCCGGTTACTTTCTCTGGATTAAGCTGTTGGTTTTGTAAGAGCGCCTGGGCTCTGGTTATAGCTTGGATAGGCACGTATGTAGGGTTGGATCCATCTGCGTTGTTTACAATACCTATCACGTTGATCGATGTCACATTTGATGTGTTAACTGGGTTCTTAGGACAATCTTTGATTATGTGTTCTTTGCCACAATCGGTGCAAAAGCCTTGGATGCTATAGTACTGCGATTGCCTTGCTATTGGGGGATGTGGACAATCCTTAATGAAATGATCTCCTTGGCACCTAAAGCATGGTCCTCTAGGGCCCTGTGGTCTCTGTTGTCTCAATTGGGGCCGTGGGTTTGGGTTTGCGTACATCACATTAGTATAATCTGGCTCCCAACTAGGTTCCATTGGTGGACTATCATAATGATATGTCTCCACGTGTTCTGGTGACTCCGTGTAATAAGCGGGTGGACTAGTTACATGAGTAGAGTCAAAACTGTTTGAGTTCGGGTCACTTTCGGTGATCAGGGGTGAAGAAGGCACTAAGGCCCTACTTAGGTTCTCTTCTGCAGCCGCATATTTGACTGAGATGACATTCGCTGGTGGGGGTGGCTGTTGAGCTAAGACGGGTTGAGGTCTCTGTTGAGCCTGGTATGGGTAGTTCTGGGGAGGCCTATAGTAATAAGGCTGAGCATTGTATTGGCCTTGATACCTACCTGGCTGCTGGTATGCTTGCGGGTAGTTCTGTCTCACGGTTTGTTTGTTGTATGGGCAGTCCTGAGCCGTATGATTCGTGTATCTTCTCTCAATTGTACAATATTGGCCGCTAGGATTGACGTGAGGTTGAGGTGCATTGGGGCACACGTTTGCCAAATGATTTCCACCACAAGTGTAACAACGTACGTTCATCGGTAGCTTGGGCACCTGTTTACTAGAAACTCCTAGTTTTTGGGCCACTTTTTCTGCTAGGTCCTCTATCGAATTAGACAATTTTGTGGATGCTAGAGAAGAACAATCTGAGTCCTTATAGACCTTTGAGAGTTCTAATTCATCTCCTAGGTTATCCTCAATGTCTATACATATTCTTACACACTCCTCTAGCGTTCTGGGTTCTTTTATGTACACATAAGAGCGTAGTTTAGCGCTCAACAAGCCATCTAGGAACAGTGATACTTGTTTGGCTTGTGAGGGTAGCTCTTGCATTGGACATCGTTCAACATATTGTCTGAATCTACGACCTGCCAGTCTAACTGTTTCTTGAGGGGTCTGTTTAAAACTATGAATCAACGAAGACGTGTCATGTCTAACCCCACTTTTAGAGAATTCAGTGATGAATGACTCTAAAAAGTGATGGATGTCTCTAAATTGCCTTTGTTGCAGTGGTTGGAACCAAGTTAAAGCGGTATTCTTTAACGTTAGTCCAAATGCATTGTATTGCGTGAACATGTCCTCGACTTGTTCTGCTCTTAGTACTTGTTTGAATTCTGCGACATGGTCATAGGGATCTCCTGTCCCATCAAAGTAATTCTTCATTGATTTCACTAATTGCGTGGGTCTCAATACTCTTGCGTGTTCATGTGGTCTAGGTAGAGGAAAATCATCTCTACCACCTGGTATTCCATGTTCTCTTTGTCTATCCGTCCTATTAGTGTTCGTGGTTGTTCTATCTCTCCCTATGGGGTGAATGAAGCTTACTTCCGGTCTCTCGTGATTTCCTTCTCTTTGATTTCCATGGGCTGAGGATGTTCCTGCCCCTTGTTGATTTGTATTCATGTTTGTTCTAGATGGAGGGAATATCAATTCACCTCTCCATGTGTAGGTGTTTTTAGCGCGCTCAGGCACCACAAAGACTCTTTCTGAAGTCTCATCCAGGTAGACAACCTTTCCAGGTGTATCTGGGTCCTTGAATTCATAGATTGTAATGATGCCTACCTCACTGGGGTTTTCCTTTCTGTACCTCCAAAAGGCTTCATCTGTCTCTTTATTTACGAACAACTCTGTGCTCCTGTTATCTTGAGGGATCCACTCTGGGATGATTACTCTTGTTAATACGGATTTCCCTCTAGGTGTTCTAGGTTCTTCTAACGGTTCTTTTCCTTGAAATTTTGTTTCCGTCTCTAATTGAATTGTGCCAAACTCATTAGTATCGTTTGGCTGCGTACTTAGAACGTACATGGTTCCTTCTTTGTCTATGTAAGCGTCTCTCTCAAATTTCACCACTGGTCTTTCCAATCCAATGGGTTGATCAGGGTTGTGCAGTTGCACCACTTGCCTTCGCAAACCATCCTCATAGATGCGAGCACCTAGTCGGTTGGTTCGGAGAAACTCTAGTTGCGTTCTATAGGGTCCTTCTGGTTTTTCTAGGTATGCTACATGAGACCCTCCTTCTGGTCTGTCTGCGCTAAATGCCATCTCTGATTCACTTGATTCTGAGCTCAACTCGTAAGGATAACTACTATTCAACTGCTGAGCCCAAGATCGAGCGGTAGTTCTCACACTAGCCTCTGATGATCTAAGGCTTCTTCTGTCCGACTTACCTATATATTTGCCCGATCTAAGGTTCATTAATTTCCTTCCTTGCTCACTCAATTACACACTTAGATCGTCAATGGTCCTTTGTGATTAATTTTTGATTCTTTTTAATTCTTCTTTGGATTCTTGTCTTAATATATGCGTCAGGAATTCGACTTTCCGTTATAGTTTTGGGTTCTCGTTCCGTCAGACTTAGGTTCTTTTCTTTAGGTTTTCGTCACACACACCTTTACTTTGAGTCTTACACTTGATAGAATTAGGTATCTTGAACTTGAGGCGTTCCTATCGTCGTTAATCCACAACTACCGTTTAGCCTAAGCTAAGAATTGACTGAGGGGGTTGAGTAATCTTCCAACCTCGAGTCGGCTTTTCTGGTTGCTCTGATGCCCTGTTGCCCAAGAAGCCGTGCTTCCCAAGCTCTGCTGTCTCCACTGCCTTGCTTGCTTGCCTTGGATTGCCCTTGCTAGACCTGGAAAATTCCAATGTTAGACCAATTCACAAGATGATTAAACACTTGAGCACATACATCTTTTAAATCCCTTCCCTTTTTGCCCAAATTTTAATGTGTGCCCCCTGGCTTCCTAGTCCCAGACTGGGTGAGCCTCAAAATAGTTTATCTAAAAATATATGTATCCTTTAAGAAAAAAACAGTTGAGGTCACGTAGTACTCGTCACGAGCTTTCTAACGAGCTATTAAGCTCAAAAAACGGACTTCGGATGAAAAAGTTATACGCGTTCAGGCCCTGGGGGGTAAAAATTGACAATCCAATTTTCCTTCAAATATGAGCTAAGGGGTCTCCTATGAGTCTAATGGTCCAAAAATTTTTCAAAAATACCCTCAAATTTGGTCAAAAATTGGAGTCCAAAATTTGCGATGGGGGTGGGCAATCGCGATGGTCTGGGACCGTCGCGATGGTCCGAGTGAACCGTCGCGATGGCGTGGAAATGGACCGTCGCGATGGCGTGGAATTTGGACAATCGCGATGGCCCGAAAAAACGAACCGTCGCGATGGCGTGAGGTCGAACCGTCGCGATGGTCCAAAAATTGAACCGTCGCGATGGCGTGATCGGGCGGACAATCGCGATGGCGCGGTCAACGGTCAACGGTGGACAATCGCGATGGTCCGAAGTGAACCGTCGCGATGGTCCGCAATGCGATGGCTTGAGCCAATCGCGATGGTCCGATTTTGGGCTGTCGCGATGGTCTGAAGGTTGAACCGTCGCGATGGTCTATCGTGACACGTGGCACTGTCGTGGCGATGGCGTGGGCCAATCGCGATGGTGCAGGGTCAACTGGACAGTCGCGATGGTCCGAGTGGACCGTCGCGATGGCTCAAGTGAACCGTCGCGATGGTCCTAAAAAGCGAACCGTCGCGATGGTCCGGCCGAGCCGTCGCGATGGTCCGGCCGAGCCGTCGCGATGGCGTGAGCCAATCGCGATGGTGTGACACAATCGCGATGGTCCGAGCCAATCGCGATGGTCCACCAAATGACGAATTTTTGAAATGCAACTATGGTGCCGTGTGTGCGCAAGGATCGCCTACCTCGTGGTGTGGTCGCCTACCTCAAAATCCGAACTTGGCGGACCATCGCGATGGTCCGACACAGTCGGAAATTTCTGACAGAAAGTACATTCTTTACCTTTTGGAAGCTTTCCTGATGCTCTGAAGCTCTGTACCTGCAAGAAAACTCAAGAAAACACAAGTGCATACAAGCGCAAAAACTCTCTCTCGCTCTCTCGCATGCACAAATGAGGGGAAATGAGGTGAATGGGTGGATATGGTGAATTTTCTGATTTTTTTGGAAATGGAGATGATGATGCGATGATGAAGATGGAGTATGGGGAAGGTGAAAAACACTAAAAACTAAGTAAAAAACAACAACAAAAACTGAAATTTTTACCTTCCAACGCCACTTCTTGCTATACTCTTACCATCACACATTCGTCCTAGACTCGATCCCCGGCAACGGCGCCAAATTTGGTGTTGCTCTAGCACAAGGGTGAGAACCACGTTAAGAAGCTTCACCTCCTTAATGTCAATCCGAGGGAGAGGTAGGAGTGATATGAAGATCGTGAATGTGAGATGAAGTGAGAGTGAAGGTGAGAAGCACAAAGGTGCACACACACATACACACACACAATGAAGAGACAAGCAAGACACAATGGAAGGTGGGAAATTAGCTCTATTACTCAAGAATACTCTTACAAGCTCAAACTAGCTCTACTCTCTTCTTTGCTCCAACAAGCTAACCTCAAAAATGAGCTCTCTAGCTCTTTTTATAGTTTCTAGACTAGTTTTGACCGGTTTCACATCTAATGACCGGCCTAGTTAAAAAATAGGTCCTAGAGGCTATTTGGAAGGGTAAACGATGTCTAAAAATAACGAAATTTGGTACGAGCATTCTACCTAAGCTCCTCAAGCTCGAGGACTCCTCGGCTTGCACAAAATGGAGCTATGGATTACAAAATGGGGTTTTCTATGATACATATGTTACAATTAGTGATAATAATCACTGTTGAATGTTTTGGGAAAATTAATAAGACATGTATTTGTTTAAAAGATTGATCCGCCTGGCTCCCTGCTTCGTCTTCACATGCTTCCGTGGCGTCTGTGCCTCTGACTGCTTCCAACACCATAATGTACCAAGATAAGCATGTCCCCAAGAAGTAGGCTGTAACATACATTCCTTTCTTAGCATTGAAATCAATACTTTGTTGGTTGATTCGGCTTGACCATTAGCTCGTGGGTAGTATGCACAAGAAGTCCTATGTAAAATTCGATACCTGTTGGAAATTTCCTGCAGTACTTTGTTGACAAAATGAGTACCCTGATCGGTACATATTTCAAGTGGACATCCAAACCTGCAAATGATGTTACTGTATAAGAAATCAGCCACAGTTTGTGCAGTGCAGTCCGAGGATGCAATAGCTTCAGCCCATTTTGTCGCATAGTCGGTGGCTATCAGTAAATACTTCTCTCTTTTAGGAACCGCCACAGGGTAGATAGGCCCGATAAAGTCTAATCCCCACTTCTCAAATGGTTGCCAAGAAGTGGAAACAATCAAAGGATTATGCCTCTGCTTGGTGGGCTTAGGGCCACACCGCTGGCAAACATCACATGTTTTTCTCCATTCATCTGCATCTTTAAATAGTGTAGGCCACCATAGACCAGCATCCAGTATCCTCTGGCTCATGATATGTTCTGGAAGGTGCCCACCACCTGTTCCTTCATGTGCAGAGTGAAGTACTTCCCTCACTTCTTCTTCTTCCAAGCATTTCCTAAACCTGTCATCCTTGCCATGTCTATATAGTTTATCTTCAATGAAGGTATATGGTCTACTCTTGATTAGCAGTCTCTTCCTTTGTACAGTACTAGCCTTTTCTGGATACAGCCCAGTCTTAATGAACTGCTTAATATCATCATACCAACCTTGAGCTTGTACAGCGAACAGATGAGCATCGGGAAAATCATCATTGATTCCACGGGCTTGATCCGTCATACTTATTCTGGACAGGTGATCCGCCATAACATTCTCTCTACCTGGTTTGTGAATTACCGAGAAATCAAACTCCTGGAATAACAATAACCACCTCCATATTCTACTAGTGGCTTGTGGTTTGTTGAGTAAGTACTTTAGAGGTTGGTGATCAGTTATAATAACAATTTCACTCCCAATAAGTAATGCCGAAATTTTTGGACAACAAAAACCATGGCTAAGGCTTCTCTTTCTGTGGTGCTGTAGTTCCTTTCAGCCTTAGTCAAAATTCTGCTGGCATATTGAATTGGTCTATCCATCTTGAATTCTTCACTAGGTTGTGTTAGAACTGCCCCTACTGCATATGCACTGGCATCCACGTGTAAATGAAATATTTTTTACCACTCAGGTGTGATCAAAATGGGAGCAGACACTAACCTTGACCGTAGTGTTTGATATGCTCTTTCCTCCTCTTCTTCCCATTTAAAAGGAACCTCCTTGCCTGTGAGTCTAGCCAAAGGTCTGGCTATATCTGCATACATTTTAATAAATCTGCGGTGGTATCCTGTATGGCCTAGAAAACTTTGAATCTCCTTTGAAGATTTAGGCCTGGGTAGTTTTAATATAGCTATGATTTTGTCTGGATCAGGTGCCATACCTTTGGAAGATACCACATGCCCTAACAAAGTACCTTCAGTCACCAAAAAGTGGCATTTGTTTGGATTCAGTTTCAGCTTTGTTTCTCTACACCTCTCAAAAACTTGTTTTAATTGAAGCAGATGCTTCTCTAAACAGTCCAATGGAGTTTCTTTGAGAGTACTTGAAAAAGATGAAAAGTCATCCATGAAGATTCTTAACGACTCTAGTAGCAATGGTCCAAAAATGAGATTAACTGTTCGGTTGAAGGTAGCTGGAGCATTTCTTAATCCAAATGGCATCTTCAGATATACATAAGTTCCCCAAGGAGTAATGAATGCTGTCTTCTCCCGATCCCCAGGGTGAATGGGTATCTGATTGTATCCACTGAATCCATCCATGAAGCTATAAATGGAATGACCAGCTACTTCTTCTATGACCTGCTCAGCAAATGGCATTGGAAATCCGTCTGGAATCGTGACCTTGTTCAATGCCCTAAAATCCACACAGATTCTGATCTTGTTAGTGTTTCTCTTTGGCACGATCACCATGGGAGATAGCCACTCCGAATGTTCTACAGGAATGATAATTCCTGCATCTTCCATTTTCCGAATTTCTGAATAGACAGCTTCAGCATACTTGGGATTCAACCTATAACTTTTCCCTCTCACCGGCTTTGCTCCTTCTATCAAAGGAATTCTGTGTTCTCCATAACTGGGTGGTACTCCTTCTAGATCCTTATAATGCCATGCAAAAACATCTGTGTAGTGGTTCAAGAATGTTCTGACCTTTTCCAGAAGCCCTGGGTAGTTCCACAACTAGGTGGCCACCAAAACTAGCCGGTTATTGTTTTGAGTATCTAAATGTATTTCTTTGACAGGATCTCTTTCTACCATACTTCCTTTGTGCTCAGTTCCTTCCTTGTCTTCTTCCACTAGTCTTTTGTGCATTACTTCATAAGCAGGTGTCTCCTGAATTTCAATGTGTTCCTCTTTTTCCTGCATCCATCCTGCAGGTATTTCTTGAATAGAAAAAGGGTATTCTTCACTAGATTCCGTTACCTTGCCTTTAGCCTTGGCATCTGCCTTATTTGTAGATTTGATATCCTCCTCTGAGTTGTAGTTGAGGGGTGTCTTCCTGCCCCTTCTGTGGTCTGTGATAGGCTCTCCCAATCCATCAACCTGGACTTTTTTGTCATCTTCATCATAATCTTCAGTTGTGCAAGAATTATTGAGAAAAATTCCAAAACAAGAAGAAGAGTTGCCTGCATGTAGCCACTTTAGAATATCTTCTTCTTCCTCGAAATCTATGTGGGGTTGATCTTCTGGTTCTGGTTCCATGCAAATGCCAACCTTTTGCATCATGCTAGTGTTTCCTTGATTATCTGGGCCTTCTTCCAAGTGAAGCTGCATCAGATCTTGCCCTTTCTTTTGTACCCACATAGTGTCCTTGCCCCAATCATGGATGACACTTGCGTGTCTCAACCATGGTCTCCCAATTAAGAGGGGAAATCCTCCTTCAACCTAGGGCAATCTTAAAACAACAAAATCCAGTATGAACACATTACCTTGTATTTCAAGTGGGACTTTTGGAATCACTCCGACAGGCCTTACTTTGCTCTGATCTGCCAGAGTAACGGTGAAATTTGCAAGCCTTGAAGGGTGGAGTCCAATCTTTTGCATTGTATGTTCAGGCATCAAGTTGATGCCAGAACCACCATCCACAATAACTCCCTGAAATTCATGACCTTTAATAGATACTGTCAGTCGAGGACTTTTATAATCTGTAAGGGGTGCTTCCCCTATAATTATCCCTTTCTATAAAACAGCAGTCTTTGCTACTAAACTTGTAGTAGAAGCCTCATCAATTATCTGCAATAACTCTGACCTGAATTTTCCATCCATCTTTATTAGATAAAAAATACTAACCTCCTTCTTCATAGACTTGAGTAGTTTTGAAGCTTCCGACTCTTTAAAGGAATGGGCTCCACTTGACTTATCCAACTCTTCTTGAGCCCTGATGAAAGCATGCCCAATGACATCACTAGTGCCTATGAAGTTTTCCTTTTGTTTTGGGTCTGTGCTTGTGGTTGCTTTGTCTTCAGCTGCAACCTTGTCTTTGTTGAATCCCCTAATCATTGATTCTTGACTTACGTCCACTTGAGCCTTCCCCTTGCTTCTTGTCTGCACTGTAAAAGATTCAAGCTCTTCTAATTGTACCACCCTGGTAGACGATGAGGGCTCATTGACCTGAGGTAATGTTTCCTCCTTGTGTACAGAAATCATTTGGATATGGGGTCCGGATGTAGAGGCTTGATTCTTAGGACAACAGTTTGTATAGTGATCCCTGGCCTCTGGACAGTTCCTGCAAGGAGGGGCATTTTCTGGAAGAGTGCACCTAGATTGGTAGTGCCCGCATTCTCCACATCTGAAACAAATGATGGGCCTTCTAGGCCCGTTTACAAAATTATTCCTTGGTCTAGGATTATAGTTGTTACCTTGGTTTGCTGCGGCTGCCATTACATTTGCAGGTGGCAGAGGTCCTCCCTGTGTCCAGTATGTCGTTGTAGGCATTCCCCTGGATTGGCATTCGTGGGCCTCATGGCCAACTTTCCTGCATAATTGACAAGTCACGTTTAGCAGAGGACATTCGCTTACTATGTGCCCTTGCTTGCTGCACATTGAGCACCAGAGTCCACTCTTGATACC
Source organism: Ceratopteris richardii (assembly GCA_020310875.1). Lineage (NCBI taxonomy): Eukaryota > Viridiplantae > Streptophyta > Polypodiopsida > Polypodiales > Pteridaceae > Ceratopteris > Ceratopteris richardii. The sequence goes on from CM035413.1 coordinate 170,447,030, forward strand.
GCCTCCTTTGAGTTCTTGCAATTCCTATCTCAGCTGAGCTAATTCTTCTGCTTGGGCCTCCTCTTCCTTTTGGAGCTTGAGTGCTTCAATCTCCCTTCTCAACTGAGCCACAGCAGTCTCCTCCTCTGTGTAGGGCTTATTCCTTTTCAAGCCCTCAAGCTCCCTTCTTAGCTGGATCACTGGGTCCTCCAGTTCTGTACCATATGTTGGTTGGGAAGAAGTTGCACCATACTGGTGCCTTATCTGCTCCAAGCGTGTGGCCGTATTGATGAACTCCTCAACAGAGGCGGTAGGTAACACTAACTCTTTTATTTTGCATTGGGTGACCACAGGTAGGGGTTTGGCTAACCACTTCTTGACAAAGAAGTCATGCGGTGGATCTGGTAGTTTAGCCATTAGTGCTTTGGCCCTTGTCACAAACTCTGGGAACTTTTCTCCTGCACCCAATCTCAGGTTTTCTAGCTCTTCTATGATGATCTCCGCAGTGTTGCCATGCTGGAACTGATTTTTAAACGCCTCTTTCATCAAATCCCAAGAGGTAAAGTGGTTTTCAACAAACTGGCTAAACCACTTATCTGCCAATCCTTCCAATGTGGCAGGGAAGAGTATCAAGAAGGCATCTTCCCTACCCATTAGACCTCTAGTCTTGCATAATGCCAGAAATCTTCGAATGTGCTCATCTGGATCCTCATGAGCTAAACCTCTGAAAGAGGGAAATTTTATGTTTAGTCTGGAGAGTAAGGTTTCTACGTCTACCTGTCCTGCCATGCTTCTTACTGATGAAGTTGATGAAAGTGGACTCGATGATCTTCTGACCGCCTTTCTTCTTGTCTACTTGCACGTGACCCTCAAGGTTTGTGACCGGGTCACGGTCATGAGCTGTTCATAGTCCACTCAATATGAGACACTTGATATAAGTATGTACCTCTTAGTCCACTGGAGTATTATTGTCGACACTGGAATATTGTTCTCCAATTGCAATAGATCTTCTCCTATGCTCAAATCTCCTTGGATGTCCCACCGTGCGTGCCAAATTTGTTGGGGGATTCTTGGATGAGAAGGAGGTTGAGAGTTTGTAGGAGAAAGAGAAAAGAACAGAAGAGGAAATCACTTTGGAAACTTCTGCAGAAGCACACCCTAAAATCTTGAGTTTTGATTGTTGGTGCATTTTGCCCAAGCCTACATGCTTGATATGCTTGATATTATCCTCATTTGTAAGTCACATGAGTAGTCATGTGAACACCTCTTGTAAAAGAGTACATTTTATCTCTTGTAAATGGAAAAAGAAAAAAGTAAAAGGATGGCTTACCTCATCCATGATGTAAAAGCAAATTCGTGGCTCCAACTACCAAAATCACGAATTTTTGAGTTGAGGGAATCTCTCCTAACTTTGGGGATCACTTTTAGGTGGAGCCATTCGAATTCGAATTCAAAACTCCCTCCAAGAATTGCTATAAAAGGAGCAAGAAGGAAGAGGCGATTAGCAAGCCTTGTACGTGACCACTTGATGTCATTTTGTAGAGATTGAAGAGCTTACTCCATAGCTCTATCATTCTACTCCCATTGTGCAAAGATTCATTACCAATGTGGTTGTAATCATATGTGAATCTATACATTTATCATCATCTACCTCTCTGTTTTGTTCTCTGCTATACTCACTCAGAGCAGTGACTTCAGAAGGTCATATCTCGAGTTTTACTGAACCTTTTTCAGTGATTTAAAGTGCGTTGGATAGCTCTTACTGCCTAGTTTCTACCTATAAATTTTCAAGGTCATTGGATTTATACTTTTGGAGATATCTGCATTTTACTGCTTACTGGTCTATCTCTGCAGAGCCCCGAGAATTGTGGGAATGTTCCAGAACTTGATGAAACTTGTTCTCAGTGCTCAGTCCATCATTTGAAGTGTTTTAACTTGGAATAGGAAGCTTGCTAAGTCTATTTGCTATGCCCAAAAGGAATTTTTCTAATTCCTTCCAGGTTGAGAGCACTGTTCATTTTTTCCAGCAGGTGTATGTCCAAAAATAACAAGTTTTGGGAGCTAGTCATTTCGCAACTAGCCTGTCTTGACTTACACTTTTGGGATACATGTTTCAAAGTACTTGGCTGATATTTTGGTGGATTTAGGAAGCTCAAAGGGTCTACTAATCAACTTTGAAGTCTCAGTTGGCTGGTGTGAAGCTGGTTGTAGCGGCACCTACTCATCTTTGGATTGCATCCACCATCTCTCTTCACAGTGGTATCAGAGCATAGTCAAGCAACATGGGAGATGGATTTCCATCAACAATTGACAAATTGGATCGAAACAACTATCCGGCATGGTCTCTAAGGATGGAGGCTTACCTTCAAGGGAGGAATCTATATGGATTCATATCCGGAGATGAAGCAATGCCAACCATGAGGAACAAAGGGCAACCATCACATGAAGAAGTGGAAGGACTTTCGAATTGGTGTTCGAAGGATGCACTTGCAAGGTCTTATATTCTAAACTCAATCTCTGATTTTCTTTTACCTCATGTCAAGGGATGCAAGACATCAAGAGAAACCTGGAATGCACTTGCTTCTTTCTTCTCTTCCAACACTCGAGCAAGGAAGAACCAATTGTGGATGGAGTTCACAACAATGAAGAAAAGCCCGAAGCAAAATGTGACTGATTATGTCACAAAGATGAAGGAGATTTCCGACCAACTTGGAAGCATTGGAGAGGTAATTGAAGAGGAGCAAATCATAAGACAAATCATGAATGGAATCAAAGCAGACGACAAGTGGGAGTCATTCACAACAGCCATGGATTTATACATGGATATGCATGTACCCGACCTCAACACACTCATGGGCCAACTCTTCACTCATGAAGCAAAGATTAGCAAAGGTGGTGAGTCCTCAAGAGGTAATCAAACTTCTGCCTTATATTCTGATAAAGCTAAGGTCAAGGACAAGTCAAAGAATAGAAAGAATGAAGATGAAGGAAGCTCTTTCCAAGCAAACTTTGCAGGTAGAGGACGAGCTAGAGGAAGAGGCAGAAGTGGAAAGCAAGGCAGGGGGAGATTCCAATCATCTCAACCTTGCAACATATGTGGCTTATCTAACCATACTACTGAAGAATGTTTCAGGAACCCGAGGAACTCAAGAGGAAGAGGATTCAATAGAGGTGGCTATGGATCAAATAGAGGCAGGTACAATGGAGGCTACAACAACAACTACTACAACAACAATTACAACAACAACAACAACTATCAAAGTGGCCATAGAGGAAGAAGAGATTACAATAACTATGCAGAGGACCAAAGTCAAGAAGATTCATTATTGATTATGAATCTATCAACGAAGAAGGGTAAGGATGATGATCACATATTTTACATTGATTCGGGATGCTCGAACCATGTAGCAGGAAATGTGGCTTTACTTTCTGATTTGGAAGATCCTCATAACAAGCATGAAGTGCAGACAGGAGATGACACAAAGCACTCAGTGGAGAAGATAGGTAATGTGAAGACATCAGATGGGAATATGAACCTCTTAAGCAAAGTCTTGTATGTCCCTACGATTACCAAAAATTTAATAAGTGTTGGACAGATTGTTGAAAAAGGATTGCAGGTTAGATTCAATCGATTTGGAGCATATGTTGAAGACCCAAGGCAAGGCTTTCGAAGGATTGCCAAAGGAGAAAAGACAGGAAGGCTTTTCACTTTTGAAGTGGAAGATACAAAGAACATAGCTTTGTTTAGCTATGGATCTCAAACTCTAACAGAGTTGGAGATATGGCACAAAAGGCTTGCTCACATTGGTGAGAGGACACTCAAACAGATTTGCAGGGACCAAAGTGTACTTGGTTTGCCTAATATCACAAGGCAACACATGATTTATAAGTGTGAAGCTTGTCAACTCGGCAAGGCTCATAGACAACCTTTCAATAAGAAAGGATATATGTATCAAAATCCTTTGGATCTAGTGCACACGGATGTGTGGGGTCCAAGTAAGGAGCCATCTATATCAGGCTCAAGATATTATGTGTCTTTCATAGATGATTGTAGCAGGTGGACCATTCTGTTTTTCATGAAGCACAAGGATGAAGTGTTTAATTGCTTTAAGAAGTATATTGCTCTTGTTGAAAATCAAACAGGTAGGACTTTGAAAAGACTCAGATCAGATGGTGGAGGAGAATACTTCTCTTCTGAATTTGATGCCTTCTTGCATGAATGAGGCATTAAAAGGGAAGTCACTACAAGGTATACACCCGAACTCAATGGTGTAGCAGAGAGGAGGAACAGAGCTATTGTCGAAGCTGCAAGGTCCATGCTCAATGAAAAGGGATTGCCGAACTACCTATGGGCAGAGGCTGTGTCTACAGCCACATATCTCATAAATAGACTTCCATCTAAGTCACTAGATGGAACCACTCCATATGAAGTGTGGAATGGAAGAAGACCTAGTCTAGAGCATTGTAAAATCTTTGGATGCTTAGCCTATGCTCACATTCCTTCTCAAGTAAGAGGGAAATTGGATCCCAAGGCAGAGAAGTGTGTATTCATTGGTTATGATCAACACCAAAAAGGATATAGATTGTACAATCCAACCAATAAAGGATTTTCTGTGAGTAGAGATGTAATTTTTGATGAAAACAAATCATGGTTTGATGATGACAGGAAAGTGAAGCTGCCATATGACTTGGATGAAGATTTTCCATCACTTCAACCAAAGGAGCCAAAGCAGATTGAAGAAAGTGATTCGGAGATTGACCTAGAAGACTTGGAAAGACTAAAGCTATGGAAGAACAAAGGTAAAGCAAAGATGCAGGATGCTACATATGGACCCGAGAGCTCACATCAACCACTTAGAAGGTCTTCGAGGGAGAAGAAGAAACCAGAGAGGTTTGGTTATGATACTTCTTTGGTCACCAAGCACTCAATCTACATTGCAAAGGATTCAACCAATGAAGAACCTACCACATTTGAAGAAGCACAAAGCAAGAAAGCTTGGAGAGATGCAATGGATGAAGAAATGGAAGCCTTGAAGGAGAATGACACTTGGGAGCTTGTACCTAACAAGCCATCTATGAAGATAATCGGATCTCGATGGATATACAAAATCAAGAAGAATCCAGATGGAAGTATAAATAGACACAAAGCAAGGTTAGTTGCTAAAGGGTTTGCTCAAACCCATGGTATTGATTATGAGGAGACTTTCTCTCCTGTTGCAAAAATGCCTACAATTAGGGTTCTCATTCTTGCTGCATCTAGAAATTGGAATCTTTATCAACTTGATGTAAAGAATGCTTTCTTGAATGGATGGATTTCTGAGGAAGTGTATATGGCACAACCTCCTGGATATGAGGATGCACATCATCCTAACTATGTATGCAAACTAAAGAAAGCTTTGTATGGATTGAAGCAAGCTCCAAGAGCTTGGAATTTCAGATTGGTTACTTATTTGCAGGACCAAGGATTCAAAGCTAGCAAGGCGGATACCTCTTTGTTCATAAAGAGGAATGGATCTGAAGTGATCTATTTATGTGTGTATGTTGATGATATTATTATCACAGGCAATGATCTTGAAGGAATCAAACAGGTAAAGAGTCAAATGAAGGAGGAGTTCAAAATAAGTGACCTCGGACCACTCACTTATTTTCTTGGATTGGAGTTGATCTACACAGATTCAGGTATATACATCACACAAAGGAAGTATGTCCATGACATGCTCGTCAAGTTCAAGATGGAAAATACCAAGTGTGCAGGTACACCTATGGAGCAAAATCATAAGCTTAGTGCTTATGAAGGAGAGCCAATTGAAGACATCACAAGCTATCAAAGCTTGGTTGGAAGTTTGAACTATGCAACACTCACAAGGGTGGATATATGCTATAGTGTTAGCATATTGAGTCAATTTATGCATAAGCCGAGAAGACCACATATGGAAGCGGCCAAGCGAGTCCTCAAGTACCTAAAGGGGACCATGAATGAAGGTTTGTTCTATTCATATACTTCAGATATTGAGCTAAAGGTCTACTCAGATGCAGATTGGGCCGGATCTAAAGATGATAGAAGAAGCACATCAGGGTATATATCATTTGCAGGTTCAAAAATCATTTCTTGGTCATCGAAGAAGCAACCAACCGTGGCATTATCTTCTACTGAAGCTGAATATAGAGGTTTGGCTAATGCAACTCAAGAAATCATGTGGTTAAAATCTTTGTACACAGATCTTGGACTTCATTCTTCAACACCTCACATTTTTGGTGACAACACAAGCTCACTACATCTAGCAGCTAATCCGGTATACCATGCTAGAACCAAGCATATTGAAGTCCACTACCATTATGTAAGGGAGAAGCTAATGAGCAAGGATATTCAACTATCCTACGTCTCTACAGATATGCAATGTGCAGACATGTTGACGAAAGCTCTTGATGGTACGAAATTAAGTAGATTCAAGTTGATGATTGGTTTGCAGGAAATCAAGGACAATTGAAGACTTATTTGGAGGCCAAGCATGTTAGGCTTGAGGGGGAGCTGTTGGTGCATTTTGCCCAAGCCTACATGCTTGATATGCTTGATATTATCCTCATTTGTAAGTCACATGAGTAGTCATGTGAACACCTCTTGTAAAAGAGTACATTTTATCTCTTGTAAATGGAAAAAGAAAAAAGTAAAAGGATGGCTTACCTCATCCATGATGTAAAAGAAAATTCGTGGCTCCAACTACCAAAATCACGAATTTTTGAGTTGAGAGAATCTCTCCTAACTTTGGGGATCACTTTTAGGTGGAGCCATTCGAATTCGAATTCAAAACTCCCTCCAAGAATTGCTATAAAAGGAGCAAGAAGGAAGAGGCGATTAGCAAGCCTTGTACGTGACCACTTGATGTCATTTTGTAGAGATTGAAGAGCTTACTCCATAGCTCTATCATTCTACTCCCATTGTGCAAAGATTCATTGCCAATGTGGTTGTAATCATATGTGAATCTATACATTTATCATCATCTACCTCTCTGTTTTGTTCTCTGCTATACTCACTCAGAGCAGTGACTTCAGAAGGTCATATCTCGAGTTTTACTGAACCTTTTTCAGTGATTTAAAGTGCGTTGGATAGCTCTTACTGTCTAGTTTCTACCTATAAATTTTCAAGGTCATTGGATTTATACTTTTGGAGATATCTGCATTTTACTGCTTACTGGTCTATCTCTGCAGAGCCCCGAGAATTGTGGGAATGTTCCAGAACTTGATGAAACTTGTTCTCAGTGCTCAGTCCATCATTTGAAGTGTTTTAACTTGGAATAGGAAGCTTGCTAAGTCTATTTGCTATGCCCAAAAGGAATTTTTCTAATTCCTTCCAGGTTGAGAGCACTGTTCATTTTTTCCAGCAGGTGTATGTCCAAAAATAACAAGTTTTGGGAGCTAGTCATTTCGCAACTAGCCTGTCTTGACTTACACTTTTGGGATACATGTTCCAAAGTACTTGGCTGATATTTTGGTGGATTTAGGAAGCTCAAAGGGTCTACTAATCAACTCTGAAGTCTCAGTTGGCTGGTGTGAAGCTGGTTGTAGCGGCACCTACTCATCTTTGGATTGCATCCACCATCTCTCTTCACATTGATTACAGTAAAACAATTACAATGTTGAACACAATCCGAGTCAATACTTCTGTGCGCAACGACAGAGAATGCTCAATTACAAAAGACCAATTATCCCAAAGTCTTCTTGCCGTCGGCCTCTTCTGCACCAGTCCTCCACTTGCTTCAAGCTTATCCTTGTGCACACCTTGCACCAAGCTTCCACCAAGATGAGGAATGGATACCTTCTGTCGGCATGCACACAGCAAAGAGACCTTGTGATCCTTGGGGTCTAGCTTCGCACTCCCTGCACTCTTCCTTAGCCACTCTTCTTGCACTCTTCACTTCCACCTCCCTGTGTCGTCGCACACTCGTGACTCTTCACTTCTCTTTCTTGCTTCTACTTAGACTCCTCTGTGCTTACTCTCAAATGTGTCCCTTAGAATAGCCTTTGCCTTCCTCTTTTGAAGTGTGTTGGTCCCGTACGCTCCTAACTGCAATAGACTCTTGGAATCCCTTTGATGTCCCCAAGATTGTCTTTTTAGGAGGCGGCCAACGCCTCACTACTTTGTCTTGTAGTGACTTTAGACCAAAAAAATAAAAATTTGATTGGGCGGCCGTATTTCCATATGCCGCTTCACATACTACCTTTTCCTTTTAATTCGTCACTTTTTCACCAAAGAGGGGTTCACCTGGACCTTCCAAATTACTTTGAAACACCCTTTGACTTTAAGGGAATTAGAAAAAATACTTCTGCAATACTTTCCCCATTTAATACCTCTTTTCTGTGAACAATTAAAAGTCCCCCTTTTTTATGAACAATTGAGGGTGCACTACCTGTGCACTTTGACCTTGGAATTTTGATACTTTACTCTTGCCTATGCATAGCTGTGACCTTGACTTTGCTAGTTTCAACCGGTTAGGGCTCAACAATAGGATTTACAAGTGTTAACAAATATGTATTCATGCTTAACGACGCATCAAACTTCTTCCTCCGAGAGTGGCTTTGAAAATGAATCATCTGCATCTACCAGAGATTTGATAGGTTCCAGTAAGTTTTCCTCTTTTCCCACTTGGTGTGAAAGTTTGCAAGTTTGAATCTCTGTTCTGACTTTCACTCATCTACACAATCAGCATAATCAAAATCTGTGTAACCAATAATGGATGCCTTTCCTCTACCCAAGCATAGAAACTTTTCCTTACTGCCACTTAGATATCTCAAAATCATCTTGATCACTTCCCAATGCTTCTTGCTCATATTCAATATATATCTGCTCACACCTCCCACTACAAATGCAATGTTTGTTTTCGTAGCTACCATAGCATATATGAGACTATCAATAGCAGAATGATAAAGAATTTTGTTCATGATTTCATTTTCCTCATATGATTTAGGGCAACCATCCTTGCTTAATTTCACATATGTGGGTAAAGGCGTACTCAATGCCTTGCCACCTTGCATATTGAACCAGTAAAATACTTTGGATATGTAGTCACTTTGAGACAATTACATGCACCTATCACAAGTAATGTGCATGCCAAGAATATGTTTGGCATCCCCAAAATCCTTCATATCAAATGTCTCACTCAGCTTATTTTTTAGAAATGAAAATTCATTAGAGGATTTCACCTATAAGATCTCCTGCAAGAAAGCAATTTTCACATCCATTTGGACTAGCCCTAAGTTCTTCATTGGAACAAATCCAAGCAACATGCATGGTGTACTCATCTTGACTACTAGAGAGAAGATTTAGAAGATTTCCTTGAAATCAAGCTTATATACCCATTTACATGGTAAAGCTTTCCGAACCTTTGGCAAAGGTTTAAAATCCCAAGTACCAGTATTATAAATAGAATCCAATTCACTCTTCATGGCACTCTCCCACTTGACATGATCCTTTGTTTGCATAGCCACTTTTTTAGCAATAAGGCCCATCAACATATGTTAGCATAACAAAATCGAACCTGGAACATATTTATCATGTGGATGTGAGACACACGTAGAACGTCTCAATGGTTGTTGAGCAGGAACATTTGCAAAATGATCAGATTGGACATTCTCTTGAACATCCATATGTGTAGCATTTTTTTGCATGTTAATTGGAGGACTAGTATCCTCAAACACTACTCTTCTCACTTCAACCTCCTTAATGGGTTGTTTATGCATCGTAGACTCATTGAAAATGACATCAGTACTTCTGATCACTGACTGTATTTTAGGATCCCATAAGAAATATCCAAATTGACCTTCTTGAGCATATCCAAGAAAAATACATTTCTTTGACTTATGGTTCAGCTTTTGTCTAAGATTCTTGGGTATATGAACAAACGATTCACACCCAAAAACTCAAAGATGATCATAATACAGTGGCTTCCATGTCCATAACTCTTATGCCACTTTCAGACCTTTGGTGGTACTAGGTGAAAGATTAATTACATGGACTACAATCAATACTTCTTATGCCTAAAAGCCTTGTGAAAGATTTGCATGATGCAACATAGAAACTTCTCTATCTTGAATAGTTCGATTCATCCTTTCAGCTACAAAATTATGTACTAGGGTATAAGGAGCTATAAACTCTCTACAAATTCCTCTGGACTGACAAAAAAGGTTGAATTCATGTGAGGTATACTCACCCCCATTATCTGAATGTAAAGCCTTAAGCTTAGTTTCTTTTTCAGTCTCAAGTGAAGCAAGCGAATTTTTGAAAGTAGGGAATACTTCATCCTTAGATTTGATAGGATATACCTAGACTTTTCTAGTAGCATCATCTATGAAAATGACAATGTAAAGAGAAATGTCTAATGACCTTGTGGGCATAAGACCACACACATCCGTATGAATGAGATCTAAAGGTTGAATTGAATAGTCACTATGTGTCTTATGCACATTCCTAGTTTGCTTTCCATATTGAAAATGCTCACAAAATGAAAAATCAAAGAAAGATAACACAGGTAAGTAGCCAGAACAAGAAAGATTTTCCATTCCACTACGATATATATGGCCCAAATAGCCACGCCAATTACAAGCCATAGGTTACTCAGGAACATCTAACAAGTTTCCTTTTTGTGATACAAATAAAGGATAAAGTGAGCCAACTTTGCTTCCTTTTGCAATAACCATATTTCACTTTGATATCCAAAAGGACTGAGCATAGAAGACCACCTTGTAATTAATGTCATCAAGTTGACCAACTAACATCAAACTACGTGATAACTGAGGTACATGGCATACATTATGCATAATAAATTTTGAACCATCAATGAATTACACAACCACATCTCCAATCTTGACAACAAAACACTAGTAAGAGTCACCAAGTCTCATTGTACCAAGAGACTTTGATGCATAAGTAGAGAACCATTCTCTATGTGGTGTCACATGGAAAGAAGCATCATAATCTAGTAGCCACATGTGAGAAAGAGAATCATCCATAAGAACCTTAGAAGGCATGATACTATCAAGTCTCAACACAATCAAAGCAGATGGTGTAGGTAGCTATATAACATGCCCATCAACATTATGTCCTTTACCTTTAGCATTCTTTAGTGCATAGAAGTCTTTCTTCATATGTCCTTTCTTATGAATATAATGGCATTTGATATCCATCTTCCTTGATTTAATTCTACTCTTATTCCATTGACCATTCTTTTCCTTATTCTTGCTCCTACCATGTTGTTGATTCTTTCCTTGGTAAGAATCATGAACATTATATGCATCTCCAATTTGAGTGTCAACCATAGATTTTCTATGAATCTCCTCACTCAAGAGCACTCCACATATGTCATCATAGACTAGTTTACCATCAGGTGCACTATTGCTAATAGCTATGCAAAATGTATCCCATGATGATGGCAAGGTGCATAACAACAAGACTGCTTTCATTTCATTATCCATCTCCATTTTTTGAGCCTGTAACTGAGAGAATATAGCATCAAAATCATTCAGACAACCAACAGCACTATTTGTGTCCTTCATGCAAAATTCATATAACTTTCTCATTAGATACACTTTATTTGATGTCATCTCTTTTTCATATGTATTACATAACTTCTTCCAAAGCTCCTCTGCACTTTCATAGTCCAATATTGTAAAGTAAATGTTATCTAAACAGTGCAATCAAATGGTAGATGCCATGCAAGAGAAACTAACATTACGACCACCACAAGCTAGAGAGATGAATCTCCTCCCAACCAAATGCCTCTACATATAGGTCTCTCTAGGGGACTACCTTCTTGGGTAGGTGGATACTAACCATCCATGTGTCCATGTAACTACATGTGTGCCAAACGTCCCAGTTAACTCAAGTTAACTCAAGTGAATGCTTTTAGAAGACTCTAGATCTCTTTGGGAAAAATACTCTCCCCATGTATCCCATGGGGATTGAACCCAAGACCTCCTCCTTTAGATCCTTGAGACTTAACACTAAGCTAACTGGATCACTTGTGCACAAGAGCACATGATCTCCTAGTAATTCTAAACTTAAGATGTTTGGTCATACACATGGGTGACCAAACGGTGTCCGATTTCAGATCTGTCTGAACCAGGCGGACTCTAGATCATAGACTTACTTTATTACATTCTTCCCCCCTTGCAAAATATTTTCGTCCTTGAGAATAGAACTATATAACTACTATAGAAAAGCCTTGAGCCTCATGTTCTAAAACCTAAAGAACATGGTCATGTTCTAAAACTGGAAGAACATGTCTCATCTCTTTGGTGGCATCCCTACCCAAATGATTAAAAACACCATCTCGCTTTGCACTTTGATAAATTGGTCAAACTACAAAGTAGTGAATGCATAAAGGGTGGGTCTAAAAACGTCCCTGGCCAATTCACAGTTTTTACTAGGTGCGATCTAGGCACAAACATGTGAACTGGGTGGATTCAAGTTACTAGTCCATTTTTGGGCATGACTGGTGCATGGGCTTAATAATTAAGGGGGGATTCTTATCCCTCACAAGACTTTGAGAACCCTTGATTTACTTGAATTTGATTTGAAGAACTTGAAGTTTGATTGACCCAAACATCTAGCTTGGATGTTTGTACATTGGTTTACTCCTATCCAACAGTTACTTGATTTTTTTCACCTGACTAGAGGACTACTTTGAACCTAATGAGTTTTAAAAATCCTATGTAAACAGCAGGAGAAAGTTTACCATTTACTTTGAGTCAACCGTACTATAACTTGACCAATTCAATTTCAAAAAAAATTCGTCCAACTTAGGACACTTTTCTTAAAGACTTTATCTTTAAGTTCTTAGGAATTGTCAACTTGATGAGAAATTCCTAACTTCATTGTTCTAGAGTGTACTATACTCTAGAAAGTCATGAGAATTATGCTAATAACTAGAAGCAAAGTCAAATGAATAAGTCAATCTTGGACTTTTCATCTTTTGATGATTGACAAGGTTCTTGTATAGAACATCTATCTGGAATCTTTAATTTAGTTACCTCGTTCTAATTGGCTAACCCTGGACTTTTGTGAAAAGAATCAGATGCCATATCTGAGCCAAATCCAAAAGATTTGAAAAGCGAAGAGAAAGAACTAAAACTTTGTACAACCAATTTAAACTTCAAAAGATTAAACTTGCGAGGAGTCAATTTCTGGATTACTCAAGACTTTAACTTGTCAATTATCTATTTCAACAATGTATTGAAGCATTTTTTCCTATCTTTAAGAGAAATAAGCAGGATTCTCAAAAATATTCAGGGCAATTCTAAAACATCATCCATCCACAAGATACTAGTGTGGTATCCAATATCAGTGTGTTGAGCCACTGATATTCTATTGATGCTTTTTTTACTCAAATAATGCTTCAATTGAGACTAAGCTCATGCCTAGATTCAATCTTTATGACTCCTTGTTGGGAATACAATTCTTGTGCATTTCTTTGAGTCAAAAGAGTGAATTTACCAAGTTACAATAGGAACTTGGTGCTTTGACTTACTCAGTCTATCCCGTAGTTGCAAGGATCATATCAATATAAAAGTCCTACTTGTTCAAAAATTTATTAAATATTTTTGAATCAACACTCTATCTTGAAGTGTTTCTTTATTCAAATAAGAGCAAATATATGCTTGTATTTGAAAAAGAAGATCTTGGAATTTAAACTCCTTCTTTGAAGTTTTAATTCCCTTGAGAATCAGATCTAACTTCAAGATCCAATCTAGGACTAAAAGATAATTATCATCCCACGGTCTGATGTCCCATACCATCTTTCCTGCATCAATCTGAGTATAAAATCTAGTGTCCCATATCACCCTATTTTATATTCACATTCAACTCTTTAAAAGAAGTTTGGAGTTTCAGGCATTACCTCTAGCTTGATATTCTAGTTTTGATTCCTTGACATGATTGTCATACAATCACGTGCTTTGCCTTGGAAACTTGAAAACCTCTTGATAGAATGTCTATTCCTCTTTGATAGGGTTTTCAAATGAAAACCAGTTAGAATTCCAAGTACTCGAATTTTCACATATTCAAATCTAATTGATTTATTCTTGACCAATTTGTAGTGACAAGAGTTTTGTACATCTTGTCTGTTACCGTTAGTGTCCATGTGAAAGGCCAAATGGCCACCGAACACTTCCTTGTATATGTTCTTTAATAAAACATATAGTGGCCTGGTCAGTCACAAACTCTAAGTTCGACCGCATTTGTAAGACTTAAGAAGTCTATCTTCGTGCTCCTTGTGTACTGTGTTTTCTGTGTGTTTTGCAGTCTCCGTGCAGGGCATCGTGTGCGGCCTCAGGAGCTTAGTTTTCTACTCCGAGGATATGGTCATGGAGCTCGAGAGAAGGAGAGTGCACAGTGGTGCATCGCCGTTGAATCACATCACTGGTATCAGAGCATTTCGAGGCAAAAGCTTTGTTCCTTTTGTGCGAGCAAAGCGAGCACCCCCCCAGGCGGCGACCAAGGCATAGACCTTTGCATACCTTGTCATACGAGTCACCGAAGTCACCATTGGAGCCGTTGGTTGTGCGCGAGGGAGGACCTCAACGATCAAGGAATATAGAGGTTCCCGATACTTCCCGAGAGGTCACCCATCCCAGTATTGTTCCCCCTGAGCTCGCTTAACCATGGCAATCTCTTGCTACTAAGCTACACTCTTGTGGTGCCTGAAGAAGGGGAAAGACTAAGGTTGACATTACCTTGAACATGTTTAGGTCCCTCAAAGCTTCATTCTTTGCTTTCAAAGCCTATTTTTGAAGCATTTTTGGGTCTCTTTTAGAGCCATTTTGGAGTACTTTCGCACATAGTTCTCTTCACACAGGTCCACGAACATCAAGAAGAGTGTTCCTTGTACTTCTCCAACAATAAATATCAACCTTTGGGGCTGTGTTTTCAGTAACACTCGTAAAACTACAGGTTTCTCGAGAGGTTTTCAGTTTTGGTGGGAGCAACTGCTCCAAATTTATGCAGGTTTTTGAGCCTAAATCATTAGAGTTGACAGACACTTGCAGGTGTTGTTAGCTAGTTTTTGGGCTATGCATTCAGCCTTTTAGTGTCATTTTACTGCATATATTGAGCACATACACACCATGTATGCTTCTATGGATACCGCTTATGTATGTCCATGTGGTCATTGATATAGCAGTTACTTTTTTGCATAAAGCCTTTTACGTTTGAAAAAGAGGGTCGTGGTGAGGTTTTCTCTTAACTGGGAGACACCCAGATGTCGGGGTCTCTTCGGTGATGCAGGTGGAAGACTTACCCAGCCTCGCCATAGGAGATGTATGATAGCTATTCATAGGTGCTCGATAAGCCTAGTTGGCTTCTATTGGGTAACTGATTATATGCAGTGGAGTCAGTGATTCACCATGTAGGAAAACATGTCAGTACTTGCAGTTTTATGATATTTTGACACTGGTCATATGCTCATTTTGCAGAGGATACTCTGGCAAAATTTTTTCAGATTTTTGGTTTTGTCAACTATACAGTGGTCGATTTACTCCTTGATAAACTTATTCGTAGATATTCGGACTCTTCTAGCTCCATTATCATTCTATTCAGTTCTCTACCATCATGGCATTAGAGGTCTCAGGCACATCCAGTGGATCAAGGCCTAGTGCTAGTGTTTCGAGGAGGAGCTATAACTTGCAGGGCAAAGATCATTTTGAGATCCAAAAGTTTGATGGCACAAACTTTGCTCTATGGAAGAATCAGATTAAAGATGTGCTGATTCAAAGGAGGCAATGGAAGCCAGTAAATGGGATTTCAAAGAAGCTTGTTGACATGGATGAAGATGGTTGGGATGATTTAGATGAAACGGCCAGGTCTACCATTCGCTTGCACCTGGCAGATAATGTTTACTTTACAGTATTAGACTATGAAAGTGTACAGGAGCTTTGGAAGAAGTTATGCAATACATATGAAAAAGAGACGGCATCAAATAAAGTGTATCTAATGAGAAAATTATATGACCTTTGTATGAAGGACACAGATAGTGTTGTTGCTCATCTAAATGAGTTTGATGCTATATTCTCCCAGTTATAGGCTCAAAAAACGGATATGGATAATGAAATGAAAGCAGTATTGTTGTTATGCACCCTGCCATCATCATGGGATATGTTTTGCATAGTTATTAGCAACAGTGCACCTGGTGGTAAACTCGTCTATGATGACATATGTGGAGCACTCTTGAGTGAGGAGATTCATAGAAAATCTATGGTTGGCACTCAGAGTGGAGATGCATATAATGTTCGTGATTCTTACCAAGGAAAGAATCAGCAATGTGGCAGGAGCAAGAATAAGGAAAAGATTGGTCAACAGAATAAGAGCAGAAGTAAATCAAGGAAGAGAGATATCGAATGCCATTGTTGTCATAACAAAGGACACATGAAGAAAGATTGTTATGCATTAAAGAATGCTAAAGGTAAAGGATAGAATGTTGATGGGCATGTTAAATAGTTACCTACACCAGCTACTTCGACTGTGAAGATTGAAGAAATTAATGCTATTTCTGATGATGCTGATGTGTTGACACTTGACAGTATTGTGCCAACTAAGGTGCTAATGGCTGATTCTCTTCCCCACACCTGGCTGGTAGATTCTGGTGCTTCTTTTCATGTGACACCACATAGAGAATGGTTCTCTAATTATGCAGCAAAGTCTCTTGGTACCGTGAGACTTGGTGACTCTTACCAATGTGATGTTGTGGGGATTGGAGATGTGGTTGTGTAGTTCATTGATGGTTCAAAATTTACTATGCATAATGTATGCCATGTCCCTCAGTTATCATGCAGTTTGATGTCAGCTGGTCAACTTGATGGCCTTGGTTACAAGGTGGTCTTCTATGGTCAGTCCTTTCATATATCAAAGGGCAATATGGTTATTGCAAAAGGAAGCAAAGTTGGCTCACTTTATCCTTTATTTGTATCACAGAAAGAACACTTGTTAGCTGTTACTGAACAGCCTATGGCTTGTATTTGGCATGGTCATTTGGGCCATATATCTTGTAGTGGAATGGAAAATCTTTCTCGTTTTGGCTACTTACCTGTATTATCTTTCTCTGATTTTTCATTTTGTGAGCACTATCAATATGGAAAGCAAACTAGAAATGTGCATAGAAGGCACATTGACTCTTCAATTTAGCCTTTGGATCTCTTTCATATAGATGTGTGTGGGCCTATGCCCAATAGGTCCTTAGGTGGTTCTCTTTACTTTGTCACTTTCATAGATGATGCTACTAGAAAAGTATGGGTATATCCTATCAAATCAAAGGATGAGGTATTCCCTACTTTCAAAAAATGGCTTGCTTCAATTGAGATTGAAAAAGGAACTAAGCTTAAGGCTTTATGTTCAGCTAATGGGGGTGAGTATACCTCACATGAACTCAGCCTTTTCTATCAGTCTTGACGGATTCGTAGAGACCTTATAGCTCCCTATACCCTAGTATAGAATGGTGTAGCTAAGAGGATGAATAGAACTATTCAAGATAGAGTAGTCTCTATGTTGCATCATGCAAACCTCTCACAAGGTTTTTGGGTAGAAGCAGTATTGACTGCAGTTCATGTGATTAACCTTTCACCACTGCCAAAGGTCTGAAAGTGGCACAAGAGTTATGGACAGGGAGCCACCATATTATGATCATCTTCAAGTTTTTGGGTGTGAAGCATATGTTCATATACCCAAGAATCTTAGACAAAAGTTGGACCATAAGTCAAAGAAATGCATTTTTCTTGGATATGGTCGAGAAGGACAATTTGGATATCCTTATGGGATCTTGAAACACGGTCAGTGATCAGAAGTAGTGATGCCACTTTTAATGAGTCTAAAATGCATAAACAGCCCATTAAGGAGGTTGCAGTGAGAAGAGTGGTGTTTGAGGATACTACTCCTCCGGTTAGCATGCATAAAAATGTTGCACATAGGGATGTTCAAGAGAATGTCCATTCAGATCAGTTTGCACATGTTCTTGTTCAACAAACATTGAGACGTTCTGCACATGTCTCGCATCCACCTCATATATATGTTCCAGGTTTAGATTTTGTTATGCTAACAGATGCCGGTGAGCCTTCTTGCTACAAAGAGGCTATGCAGATAGAGGATCATGTCACTTCATGCTCCCTGTGTATTGTGTTTTCTGCGTGTTTTGCAGTCTCCGTGTGGAGCATCGTGTGCGGCCTCAGGAGCTTGGTTTTCTACTTCGAGGATATCGTCATGGAGCTCGAGAGAAGGAGAGTGCATAGTGGTGCATCACCGTCGAATCACTTCATTGTCTTTAGATTCCTTTTTTACTGATGCTTTAGGAACCTACCCCGGTTGGGACTTTACAAGAATCTCTCTACTGTGTAAGTCTAAGCATCCGCTAATGCTTTCTGGATTTGTACCAAAATCCCTTTAAGGATAGATAAAAATTATGTTTTACCTTCTAGAGACTTAAGTACCATCTTCACAGTTGCAAATTACATTCTTGGAATTTCTTCACTCTGTTCAAACTTGGAACAACTTACTCTTTTCATAAATTTCCATTGGATAAATGGAACCTAAATGAATAATTCCCAAAAGGAATTTTATTGCCAATACTTGGGCAAACTTTAGAGTAGTTCCAATCTCAAGTTTTTGGACAATCATGACCAAGCTTGATCAAGTCTAGTTGACCTTGCGACAAGAATAAAGATTTAGTCTTTATTGTTAAGATCTCTAACAAAAGCTTGTTTGCTTATCCATGGGATTTTAGAGATTTTTCCCTCAAATTAAGTCCAAGCATACACTGATGCCTCTCAGATTCCAAAGCTAAGTATCTTTGGTACACCTTTAGGTTATATCAATATTTGGACTTAAGTACCAATACTGGTGCTTTGGGAATTGTTGGGAGCTACTTGCTATTAAACTTACTTGAAAGATTCCAATCTCACATCTAGGGAGATTTTTATTTCAAGAACTTTAGATTCCTTCCAAGGAATTAAGTAATATTAAGCCAATGATTCATGTTGAATCTGACGATCTTCAAAAGAATTTCTTGATTTTTGGACAAGACCAAGACTTAAAGCTTTATTCCTTGTCCAAAAGATATTCCTTCTTAGCCCATGAAATAGTTAACCAAACTATTTCCTTTATTGGCTTATCTTTAGGAAGTATCCCAATTCCCAAAGATCACTTTGACTAAGGTTTCTTATTAAGCTACAATTAACTTACAAAACCAAAAATAACTCTCTAATCCTTTAAAAGGAAGAGTTTTTGCATTCATACCAGAGATGTAGTCATGGAACCTAGCATCCATCTATTGAATATCAAAGTTCAATTGATGCTAAGATTTTAATCACTTTTCTGATTTTCATCACTCCTTAGGATGAAATTAAAGTGCAAACTTCAAAAACTCTGTGGTTTATACAAATTTGGAACATCTCAACTAACTTTTGAACTTTAAAAGTTCAATTAGTTTCGTTTTCATTTCATTTTATTTGATTGCTATCACATCTTGGAATAGAATCAAATAAAAACATTCCAAATCATCCTACTTGGATGCATGAATTTTTTATATCCAAGCTTGTTATTAGGATTCTCTAAGTTTTTATAGACTTAGAGTCATCATGGAAATTTGCAAGTAGCTCTATTTTCTTGCCATTCTAATGAGCAAGAAATTTGAACACTTGACTTTTGAAGGTCCTACTTTTCCTAATCAAGACTCCTAATTTGTGATACCTACATATCACATTTGGGAAAAACAAACTAGGTACTTGAGTTGCATGGCAGCCAAGAGCCTTGCAACTACCTAGTTTGCTATTTTCCCTAGCTATCTAAGTCGAGTTAGAAAAAGGAGGTAACGAAAGTATAAGTATTCAACTACTTAACAAACAATCATGCATATGTGAATTGCTTGTTCTTGCATGCAAATGCATGTGAGTGCATGCACGTGTTGGCATTCTCCTTTCATGCACCAAACTTAAATCAAGCAATTATTGAGCTTGAAAATGCATGCTCCCAATCATCCATGCACAAACATTCGACTTGCTATCTTTCTTAAAAAGATATAATCGTTCATGTACATAAACTTTGAGCATTAACTATCTTTTTGAAGCAAGAAGAAAACGTGTTTTGTGCATGAAAACATTTTTTGAAAAGGAGAAATGCACCAATATTCTTTCATAGATGCATGCCTATGCTTGATAAGTGTTTCCATACTTCAATGCTCTCCTATTTTTCTTTCATTAAATTGCATATAATGCTTTCAAAGTTGAAGATTCTTTCCCTACTTCAGTGATGATAGCAATGCATTCTATATGAAATCATAGAGCAAAGAAAATATTGAAATGAAAACATGAACTTGTAAAGTACTTAGTTCTAAATCAAGCTATGTCCTTCCCTTGATCCATGAGAAGAGCCACACAATCCTCTTTGAAGACTTTTGCTTCCTTATGTCCTCTTCTTGAAGAAATGAGGCTTTCCTTTATTGCTCGAAGAGGAATGAATGCCAAAAGATGATCCTCTTGGCCCACATCTTATTTCACTTTGTCTTTGAATGGTGCTTGAGATGAAGCATAGATTTGAGATGAAGCAAAGAGCTCAAGAGTCAAAGCTCTCTAAAATCCAAATTGACAAATAGCTTTCAGCCCATAGGGCTTCATCAAATTAGGTGAAAATTTGGGTATACCAAAGAAGGACGATGCGCGTGGTAGAAGATTAATCATGATTCTAGTTCGAGTTTCATTTACTACATGGCATGGAAGGGCCCTTGGATAGTGTGGGAGGCTACTAGTGTATCCACCTAATAGAGTCAGGCTCAAGTGAAGTGAAGAAACTATGCTACAAGGTTATTATGTTTGGTTGCCCCACTATCAAAGTACCAAACATTGTTCATGAGTTTACTGCAGACATACACTGTTCATGAGAAGATGGGTCATAACTGCAAACAATAGTAAATGCCCATTCTTCATTTTGCACAAGATTAGCAAACTCTGTTTTGGGTGTAGAGGCCTTTGCAACAACCATTCTAGCCTCTTTCTTCTTTGCCTCTTTTGTAGCTAGTTTTGGACAACTCTTTATGACATGATCATTTCCTTTACAATATTTGCAAAACAATTTCTGTTTTTTTGTTTTCTTCTCTTCTGTGTCATCCTTCTTTGATTATGCAAAATTAGAAAATTTCTGCTTACTAGTAGAAGAGCTCCATTTACCTTTGCCCTTTTGACTAGCCAGGAAAGCTTGATCTGCAACATGCATAATGGACCTGTTTGCCTAGACTGATCTTCTTGCAATAGAACAGTACTAAATCCTCAAATGTTAAAGCATTTGGATTGCCTTTCATCATCAATCAAAGAGTA
This sequence comes from Ceratopteris richardii, assembly GCA_020310875.1. NCBI lineage: Eukaryota > Viridiplantae > Streptophyta > Polypodiopsida > Polypodiales > Pteridaceae > Ceratopteris > Ceratopteris richardii. Next base: position 170,468,348 of record CM035413.1, read on the forward strand.
GAAGCAAAACTCTAATATGAATTGGGAAGACCATTTGTAATAGTCTACACAAGTGAACTATCAGGCAAGACTTAATTAGAAAAAATCAACTGCTCCTTCAAGTCTTTGATCTTTATCAAAAAAAATATCCATGGAATCTCCTTCATTCATGTGCTCACCCTCCAACTGTTTTCGGAGGTAAGCAACACTAGTCTCATTGCTTGCCGTGTATAAACTGGTAAGTGTATCCCAAGCATCTTTTGCTATACTCCAAGAGCGAACATGAGGAATAATGGCATGTTTGATAGACAAGGCTATCAATGTATGTGCTCGAGCATCTCTGCCATCCCAATGAAGTTTCTTTATAGTAGGTGCAGTAGGAATCATAGCAAGAATAGGAACCTCAATAATATCAACATATCCAGCACCATCTACATCACCTTCAACAACTGTGTTTGCAGGTGCAACATGACGTTTTTCAACACCCTGCACAATATTCCACAGTCCTTTTCGAATGAATACATGATGCATCATATAACCCCATAATGGGTGATTGATACCATCCAACTTATCCTCAATAGCCAACATATGGAATACATCATTGCTTTCAACCATGGCCGTTGACTAAAATACCCTGATGTAGAAAAATGACTGTATCTAAAAAAGTTGAAACAAAACTATCCTATCAAGTTTTGCTAGACCTACAAAAGACTTTGAAGTGATTGTATTGGCAAACCAAAACATTTATATATCTTTGGCACAAAAAGATGAAATTATCTGCATAAGCACTATGATAGTGTTTTTGGAGGCTGAAACGAGCTCAGATCGCGATTTCGACACAATAGAAGGAAGCTGACTTGAACTCCTAATCACCCTGAGTAGGCTCATCAATTTTTGTGCAATTCTATGATTGTGACCTAAGGGGTGTCGACGACACCCTAGATAAAGTGGCCACCTTCTCTGATACCAATTGTTGGAGTTTGAGGTCCACAGAAGCACGCAAATAGCACAAGGTGGAAGAAGAAGAAGAAGAAGCTTGGAGCACAACACACAATACTGATTGTATTACAAAGAGAATGTACAAAGATAAGTAACCCATTAGGATTATAGGCATACATACAAGCCAAGGGAAAAACCTCCTAAAGAGGGAAAAAAGTGCCCTAGTTTTCCTAGTGTGTTCACACACATCACTATCTAAATATATTAAAAGTAGTCACTTACAGAAATGTCCTTTTTCTCTAGTGTATGCAACTTGTTCTTGAGTTGCAATTTTTGTGCTTTGTACTGGTCTCATACAATGTGACCAAACTATTCCAAGAATCTTTCAGAGTCTTGGCATCTTGTATGTGCCCAATCATGCTCTCATGTATGCTAATAGATAGCCAATACATTACCTTCCTTGATTCCATTCTTCATATGCTCTTAGCTGGTCTACAGTTCGATTCCTCTCTGGTAACAGTGAAGCATTTTCATTCTCTCCTTTGATGTACTTCCAGTAGCCTTTTCCCATCAAGAAATCCGTCATTTTGAATCTCCAAGCATGGAAGTTGTCCTTGTCTAACTTATCACTCATAAGTTGACTCATTCCATCTGCACTTGCCATTTCTACAATGATTTGCAACACTACAAAAACACTAGAACCAGTTCCTCTACTTGAATATTGTCACATTGTGACATGACAGTTTGATCTCATAAAAACACAGTTTTTGTGTATCAATACATAGAGTCACTTGAAACTTTGGATCTAGAATATTTGAGTGTTGCTGAACAAAACACTAGTTTTGAAAACTGACCTAATTTTTCTATGGGCCTCACCTTGATGGCTCAAAAAAGATGTAGAGATGGCTCCAAAACAGAAATCTGAGAAAAAATAGTGACCCTAATGGGATAGCTCTCAAAAATATTTTGATGCCTTCTACCTTCATGCAAATTTTTGTAGCAATATGAGGTCTTTTGAATGGTGCTTTCTCCATGCCTTTTCTCATAATCTTCACTATTGGCATTCTCCACCCAACATTAGCCAAGTGTTTGTCAAATCTATTCTTTAGGCTTAAAAACCTACATAAACTTGCAATGGTTGCTCCCACCACAACTTAAAACCTATCATGAAACGTACATATTTATTATTATGGCTGAAAACACAGCCCCAAAGCTGAATACTTGTTGTCAAGGAAGTATAAATAACACTCTTCTTAATGTTCTTGAACCTATGTAAAGAGAACTATGCTTGAAAGTTCTCCAGAATGGCTTCAAAAATCACCCCAAACATGCTTCAAAATAACCTTTGAAAGCAAAGAATGAAGTTTTGAGGGCCCAAAACATGTTCAAGGTAATTTGAACCTTAGTCTTACCCCCTCCTCAGACACCACAAGGGTGTAGCTTAGTGGCAAGAGATTGTTGATTAAGCAAGCTCTGGGGAGAAGGATACTAGGAGGATTGCCTCCTGAGAAGTATCAAGAACCTCTATCTTCCTTGATCATTGAGGTCCTCCCTTGTGTGCAGACAACAATGCCAACAGTGACTTCGATGACTCAAATGACAAGGTATGTCAAGGTTTATGTCTTGATCTCCACCTTAGTCATAAGGCTTGGATTCTCCTTTTTGATAGCTCTGCAAAGATACCCTCATAATACAAAACTGAGCTCCATATGCTACACATAGTACTCCACATAGGACATGAAGAATATGTTGACCTACACGGTACACATAGAGCATGAACACATATTTTCTAATTTTAACAAATTCAGACAAACTTACACTCTGTGGCTAATCATGCCACTATATGTTTTATTAAAGAACATATACAAAAAATGTCTAAGGGACATTTGGCCTTTCACATGGACACTAACAGTAATAGTAAGTCATTTCTATTTTAATTTATTTCATTGTGCTTTTATATCTTTTATTTCTTCATCCATAACTTGCTTATTGTGTGGTTGCTAGTGGACTAGGGTTAGTGGTTTGTTATTTCCAACACAAAGTACCTATTCAAAGCTTACTGGAAGGCATAAAGAGTCATTTGTCATGGCAATAACCCTATGAAAGTTGAGTGATAAGTTTTATTTCATGCTTGTTTTACTTTATTTAAGAGTAGGAAAAAGTAGAACAAGGTGATGGGAAAGTAAAACAAGTGGTTAGAAAAGTGAGGGAAAACCTAAGTTGAATAGGCCAAAAAGTGAGAAAAATGGAGGGTAATTGTCCTTCAAATAGGTTTTCTTTTTTTAGTTTGAAGTGTGTTTTACCTCAGCACGACTTCGTTCTACATTTTTAAAAATGTGTTTACAAGAAAAATACAAATTTTGGCAAGTTTTAAGACCCATGATTGCTTTCAGGAAGAAGATGTGCAGAGCAATCACCTTGGGAATGTTGGAGTTTAAGGTCTATGGAAGCACATGAGTAGCACAAGGAAGAAGAAGAAGCTTGGAGCACAACACAAACACATAGAATGTATTATCAAGTGAATGTACAAAGATAAGTGACCCATTACGGTTACACTCATATATACAACTTAGGGGAAAAAAACCACCTAAAGAGGGGAAAAAGTGCTCCGGTAGTCCTAAGTGTGTTCACACACATCAGTACCAAAATATATCAACAAATCCCCCTTGGGAGTGATGCGGTGAACAAGGATTTGATGCTCATGTATAAGGAGCTGCCAAGCTATGTGGAAAGAGATCAATCCATAAAAGGACGTAAGCCCAAAGCTTTGGGGAAAGCTTCAAACTTCTCCCTAGGTAGAGACTTTGTGAAAATTTCTACAACATTATCCTATGTGGGAACATATGTCAAACTCATCTCTCTAGCAGATCACCTCTCCCAAACATAATGATGGTGCACCTCAATGTGCTTAGCATGAGCATGGAACATAGGGTTCCTCCCAATTGTCAATGTGCTCTCAGTGTCAATGAAGATGATGATGGAAGGTGACTGACCAACACCAAAAATAACCAAAAGATGTCTGAGGCACACACACACTGTAGTTGTGAAAGCTGCCTTAACCTCACAACTAGAAGTGGCCAAAATAGGTTGCTTCTTGCTCAACCAAGATACGCATGAACTACCAACCATGAAGCAAAAACCACTAGAGGACATGTGAGTGTCATAGCAACCAGCCTAATCTGAGTCAGAAAAAACATGTAAATATGGCAGTATTGATCCCGCCTTGGAAGTTTGGATAAAACAATCCAAGTAGTTGGGTAACAATCCAAGTAGTCGGGTACCACTCAAGTAATGAAAGATGCACTTAAGCACCTGCCAATGCTTCACACCTAGGCAATGCGTAAATGTGCTCATTTTAGAGATACAAAACTGAACTTTAGGTTGAGTTATGCATAATTAAATCAAACATCCAACAACCCACTGATAGAGAACTACATCAAATGCATCTCTGGCATCATGAATACTTAATGATAAACGTGTTTCCATAGGAGTGGTAATAGATTTGCAATCATCAAGGCCAGAATGCTTCAATAATGTGTAGATATATTTTTCTTGACACAAAGTTATTCCCCCATCAACTTGCATAAGTTGAATGCCCAAATAATGATGCAAATGCCCCAAATTTGATATCTCAAAAGGGACATGAAAATCAGCCTTAAAATCAGCAATATGCTTCTCATTAGGACTAGTGTGCAACATATCATCAACATATACAATGATGCTCAGAAGTACATCATCTAAATGCTTAACATGTAAGGTGCTCTCATTAGATTGTTCACATAACCATGTGCGATCAAGTAGGCATGTATCTTTTCATACCAAGCACGTGGTGCTTGGATCAAACCATATAATGCCTTTTTAACATGCACACTTTGTTTTCATGTAGGCTTTATGCACAAAACCATGGGGTTGAAATACATAGGCTTCTTCATGTAAGTCACCATTCAAAAATACAGTTTTAATGTCCAACTGATGTACATTCCAACCATGATGAAATGCAAGTGCATCGATGTTTTGAGTAGTGGTCATTCGGCATGGAACAAAGGTCTCATCAAAATCAATGCCTCTCTCTTTGAGCATAACCTTTTCCAATAAGCCTCACCTTATAGCTGTCAATTGTTCCATCAAGTTTATGTTTCAGCTTGTATACCCATTGAGAGCCAATGACCTTTTTGTTAGGACATCAAGCTAAAACCATGCTTCATAAAATCTTGTTCTATTCCAACATTGAAGTGAGCCATAATGCTTAAATAATTTCTTGAAAATTCCTATTGATGTAAAGGTTCATGATTACCCATGGCATATCATGAGAATTCCTTAATTGTGTAAAAATCATTAAGTCTTTATGGTTACTTGAGCCTTATTCTTGTTAAAGGATAAAGATGAGAAGCCCAAAACTCCATGAATTGGAGGTTGGTAGCTCTTGGTGATCAACCAATCACCTAAATCAAGTCATCGAACTTGATTTTTACTTTTCCTAGATTGTAGGAAAGTGATATTCAATCACTGAAAACACTACCCACATGTTGATTCGAATTCAAATTCATTGTAAGTGAGTTGTGGACTTCACAAGAGCCTATATAAGGACTCAAAATCATTTGTATCCTAATGTTAGAGCAATATACCAATCATATTATCTCTTCACAATGATTGAATTCTTGTGAGTGAGGACTCATTGGAAAGGTAATAGTATCTACTTTTAGTGTTCAAAGTTTTGTAGCATTTGAATTACTAGATGTGTTGCAATGGCTTTATACAATGATGCAAGCAGTTTGGGCTTAACAACAACTCATTGAGGAGCAAATCCAAGATATGTTGCAACGAGAACTTGAGAATAGTGGGTTTGATACCCCTTTCATGGAAGCCTTCAACATGTTAAGCCAAGCAATGGGCATAGTAGAGGTCGTTAACCTTTTGTCACACAACCCATTTCAATGATTTGATCCACATCATGTCCGTCTTCTCCCTCATGCACGTCAACATATTCAAGTTCTAATGCCTCCTAATCTCTCTCGTCGATCTACCCTTTGCGGGCATACACCTCCACTCATCCCTCCAATCCATCACCCTCTCCACTCCCATCATAACCCTGCTACCCACCCAACCCACCATCACACCATTTCCAACATCAACTCATCCTCCACACTTTCCACCATGTCTACCTATACGACCCTTTCTCATACCTATCGATTGATCATTTATATCCTTCACCACAATTACCATCCTATCTCTCCCATCCATTCTTCAACCCTTCCTCAACCATCCAATTGAAACAATCTTATCCCACATAACACTACCTTAGTCCACCCCTCTAGCTCAACCATCCTTACCAATCAGTTCTGTTTTTGCACCTACACTTTCACATACACCTATTCCACTATTCACTATTGACACCACAAACACCATGTCCAATGTGATGGCCATTTCACCTTCCATAGCACCTCCACCCACACTTCACACATCACTTCCCATCCCACCTCCACTACATTCACAATCCCCTACCCTCCCCCTTTCCCATTCCATCACATATCGATTCTCATACAATCATGCATCCACATTCCAATTACTCATCATCCACCATTGACACTACATTATATCAAATGTTCACAAGTATGCATCAGGTGCATGAAGAATTCACTTCAATAGGTCAGTGCTATCAAGAGTTATAGAGCATCACAACTCAATTATAGGCTAGGCTCAATTTTTTGAGCATAAAGAACACATCACTCAATGCATGCTACATGGAGCTCAAAGACAATTACCATGCTATGGAAGTGCAGTTAGAAAAGCAAAACAATGAAGCCATCACAGAAGTAGAAGATGGGCTTCGCGTGCAGACTGAATGGAATGCACGATTAACACGCAATATGGGACTTAACTATCGACACTTAGCAGCCGCACATGAAGAAAATCAAAGATTGCAAGAACAAAACCGTGATAATTTTGAAGCGGCCATGGATAATCCACGAGCACCCTTGAGTCCCAACCATTTTTAGGCAATCTCTTCAAAAACTATCAAGCTTATTTTAGAAGATCATGCACAATTGCTTGAAGACCACGATAACCTCACACATGAATGTGCCACTTTGCAGAATACAAGAGTGATAGTACAACCAACTGAACAAAGAGAACCACCCCTAGTAGACATCCACCCCTCCATAAATATTGGAAGAACTAAACAAGCGAGAGCAAGTTGTTGATATATTTAGTAGTGATGTGTGTGAACATAATAGGTCTATTGGGGCATGTTTTTCCCTCTTTAGGAGGTTTTTTCCCCCGGCTTGTATATATGCCTATTGCCTTAACGGGCTACTTATCTTTGTACATTCTAGTGATAATACATTCAATATTGTGTGTTGTGCTCCAAGATTCTTCTTCTTCCTTGTGTTGTTCATGTGCTTCCACAGACGTCTAACTCCAACAATTGGTATCAGAGTAGGTCGCCACTTCATCTAGGGTGTTGTCGACACCTCTCCGCTTGTATTCTCAAAATCGCACGAAATTTGGTGAGCATACTCAAGGTGTTTCAGAGATCAAAACGGCTTTGCTTTGTGGTGCCGAAATTGCGATCTGAGCTCCTTTCAACCTCTGAATGCACCATCATAGTGCTTGTGCAGGCTATTTTCTCTTTTTGTGCTAGAGACATACAAAAGTTTCGGTTTGCCAGTATAAGCATCTCAAAGTCTGCTATAGATCTAGGAGAACTTGTTTGGGTAGTTCAGTTCAACTTTTTGAGATATAGTCATTTTTCTGCATCAAGGTATTTTAGTCAGTGGCCATGGCTGAAAGCAATGATGTATTCCATATGTTGGATGTTGAGGATAAGTTGGATGGTACCAATTATCCGTTGTGGGCTAATATGATGTGTCATGTATTGGTCGCAAAAGGACTATGGAATATTGTGTAGGGTGTTGAAAGATGTCCTCTTACACCAACGAATACATGTACTACAAATACAGGTACTGAAGTTGATGTAGATGGTGTCGAAGATGGTGATATTCTACAGATTCATGTTCGTGCTGTTGTTTCTGTTTCACCTACTATAGAGCAAATTTTTTGGGATCACAAAGATGCTCACGCATATGCATTGATAGCTTTGCCTGTCAAACGTGCCATTAATTCTCACATTCACTCTTGTAGAACAACTAAGGATGCTTGGGATACACTTACCACATTGTACCAGGCTAGGAATGAGGCTCGTGTTGCTTACCTCCGAAAATAGTTGGAGAGTGAGCACATGAATGAAGGTGATTCTATGGACAATTTTCTGACAAAGATCAAGGATTTAAAGGAATAGTTGATTTGTACTGATGAAGTCCTTCCTAACAGTTCACTTCTGTAGATTGTTTTGAATGGTCTTCCTGACTCATATCACATTTTTGCTTCTGCTCTTCATTTGATGATGAAAGGCAATCCAAATGCCTTAACATTTGAAGAGTTAGTTTTTGTCTTGTTGCAGAAAGATCAGTCTAGGCAGAACAGGTCTATTATGTGTGTTGCAAATCAAGCTTTCTTGGCTAATTAGAAGGGAAAAGGTGAATGGAGCTCTTCTACTAGTAAGCAGAAATCTACAAATGCTGCAGATTCAAAGAAGGAAGACAAAGATGAGAAGAAATTAGAAAAGCAGAAATTGTTTTGCAAATACTGTAAAGCAAATGATCATCTCATTAAGAGTTGTCCAAAACTGGCTGCAAAAGAGGCAAAGAAGAAAGAGGTCTAAATGGTTGTTGCAAAGGCGTCTACACTGAAAACAAAGTCTACTAATCTTGTGTAGGATGAAGAATGGGCATTTACTACTGTTTGCAGTTTTGACCCATCTTCTCATGAGCAGTGCATGTATGCAATAGACTCAGATGTTTGGTACTTTGATAGTGGGGCGACCAAACATATTACCTCGTAGCGCAATTTCTTTCTCTTCACTCAAGCGTGCCCCTATAAGGAATAATGTTACATGCACCAACAACTCCTCTTATCCTATTATGGGAGTTGGTAAGATCATTTTGACTACTGCTCATGGTAGTTCTTTCACTTTGTCAGATGCTTTGTTTGTGCCAGGGATCAAGAAAAATTTTTTATCAGTATTTGCATTAGCCAAGATTGGCTTGGTTGTGAAATTTGTTGATGACAGATGTATAGTTGATCTATCAAATGGCGATGTCATTATTGCTTCTAGCATTTTATGTCATGGGTTGTATAAGCTCATAGACTATACATTCAGTTCTAGTTTCCTACATATGGGAGAACCTTTCACTCTCTATCTTATCTCTCTCTCTCTCTCGTTTGCCTCTCCATGGCGTAGAGAAATTTGCATCACTGTATTTAGTTTGTTGTGCCATAGCCATGCTATGTCTTTGTGATTACTTTAGCAATATGGTTGTCTTGTCAGTGGATCAGATCTTCACATAAGCTCCATCCTATGCTCCACATTTTTGGAGGCAAAAGACCTATAGTTAATTGTGAAAGAAATAAATTTTGAAACTCAACTCTCATCTTAGAAGCTATCTGAAACCTCAAATCTAGTTTGAATATATACAGACAATAGTTCTTTATGTTGAAAATACACAAAATAAAGATACTTACACTATGCGTTCAACATTGTAGAGGTAGACACTTGTCTATAGTTTTGAATATTTGGTTCCCTATAGATGGTTATATGGAATTCCTTTACAAAAATCTGATAGACATGTGACCCAAAATCAATAATGGGCTTCTTGGTTGTGTGTAATTGCTTACTGAGCATGAGATCAAAGTTAATGAGCCTAAGAATATCAAATTCAAGCTCATCTCTGTAAGACTAAATCTAGACTAGCACTTCAACCACTCATCAATCCCCATTCTCATATTCCTTTCCACATATTAACTCTACTCAATAGGTATTTGTGGATCTTTTATTAAACAAAATGTTCACAAGATGTCCATTTACTTCCCCTTTCATGACCACTAGTTTAGTGTTAGGGAAGTCATAACCCTTTTGTGCAATCGGGGATAAGACCACATCTAGTACAATGGTTAGCTTCTTGGTAACCATGATATTTGAAATTGGTTGCTTATATTTAGATGGAGGATCCATCTCTGTATTTGTAGCCAATATATCAAAATTAGATGGAGATGATGGAGTAGATAAAGAAGATTATTGTTTCTCCACCACCATCATTATTGATATATTTTTCTTCTTTGGACATGACTGATATGAATGATGCAAGTATCCATAAAAAAAGCCTGCTGGTGAAACTTCTCTTATTCTTGTTGGATCAAGCTAGAGTGCCAAAACTCTCTCTTTGGCATGGAAGATACTACCTCCCACTTCCCATGATTATAAGTTTGTAGTACATCTACCTATTTACTAGCAACTGAGACCGAAGTTGTAGGCTTCCAAAATCTAAACCAAGTCATATTTGATCCCTTAGGTTGTGGTCGTGAACATCATCCATCCTCCAACACCTAAGGTTAACTCTCCAATCTTGTTTAAGGTATGGTAGTGCTCCTTGCACACTAGTGGGTGCAACATCCCACGAAGCACAAACACAAATTTATGAATATGAAGAAATTTTGGTACTTGATTCAAAATCTTCAATAGATTTTTTTTGTACTTTTCTACACATTCCTGCACAATCAATAGATGTTGTTGTAAGAGGAATCAGTCATCCAATGCTTACATGTGCTCATTTGGTGGAACAAAAGTGCTGTAGAAAATGAATTTGAAATATGCCCACATGGCTCGCTCCACCTTATCTTGTTTAATTTTTCTCCACCAACTGTGAGCAACATCCCATCATATTGTAAGTGGTGCATTGAATCTTTTGCTTTTGATCCACTATAAAACACAAGCAAAAGCACTCCTCCCACTTGTTGATCCACTACTCCACCATCATCCATCGTTATGGTGCTCACCTGACCATGGTACTTTAGTGGGTTCAAGTCTTTAACTTGCCACTTGGGATATCTATTGGAAGATGCTCCAATATACATAATTGGTATTTGTGTACTCGATGGTTCAATAGATGGAGCTTCCATCTGTGTCAAAGCTCCAACTAGTGGTACTTTTGGATTCCTGATGACATCCAAGAACATCCTAAGAGTGTCCAACATGCCAAATACTTTAGCATTGAAAGTTGATGTCTCCTTAGTGTATGACCACCCTTAGCCTCATCAATGGTAAATTCAAGCTCTTTCACATTTATGGTTGATAATACCTAAAAAGAAAGAAGATTATATGCTTTCTAGGATAAGGAATCCACTTAGCCTAGTGATTAAGACTTAAAGGGGTCAAGGAGGAGGTCTTGGGTCCAAGTCTTAAGAGAATCAATCCACAAAAGGATGACGTAGATTGATTGTGAAAAGAGTGATTATTAACTAAAGTCACTCTTTTAAAGAGTGATTTAGATTCAAAGTGTTTGAGTCCTCAATAGCTATGTATATAAGGCATGGTTGGGAGGACAATCATTTCTCTAGCATGTGCTGGTCATAATAGTCTAGTTCATTACAGAGTCTATCCTCCTCCCTTGGTGTGTGGGGAGTAGCCCTCGATGGGCACCTTCCTTCCATAGGGCCCACATGCAAACAAAAAAATGAAGCTCTTACCTCTATTGACTAATGATTCATGTGAGGGTGCCTATGATTGACCCAAAAAACTTTCTTTTTCTTCCAATTCCTCCTCTATACACACCTCAAGGTAGACAACTTCACATGCACGCCTCACACGGATAACTCATATTTTTCTCTTGAAAATTTCATGCATAGAGATGTGGCTTTCCTCCTAAAAAATGATCAAGAAAGTGATGAAGTGGATACTTTCCACTCAACTTTTGTCTCCCTCTCTCAAAAGCTCTGATGCAAAAATGTGAGGTCCCAATTAGCTACCCTACCACTCTGCTCCTAAGCTTAAATAACCCTTGCCCTCATGCACATCTAAATTCCTCTATAGGTTGCACAATCTCCTCATATGGCCACTTTTGAGAAGTTGAAATAGCCTCACTAAATATATGGACTCATGCAATAGCCTTGGCTCCCTAGAACTTTGGCCCTTGACCCATATAGGGTCCTTGACCAATGCTCGACCATAGATGTCTAAATAGAATCTAACATTGATTAAATAAAGAACTCATATTTTGATTGTTATGAAACTCAATTATAACTTAGATTCATCTATGTCCAGTTTAAGACTTATGAATCTTTGTATAATTGTGAAGAAGGTTAGTTTTTTTTTTACAATAGATCTTTCAAGGATGTTGGAGTTTGAGGTTTGTGGAAGCACACAAACAACACAAGGAAGAAGAACAAGCTTGGAGCACAAACAATACAAAACTCATTACCAAGTGAATGTAGAAAAGATCAATGACCCATTAGGCTTATAGACATACATACAAGTCGGTGGGAAAACCTCCTAGAGAGTGAAAAAGTGCCTCAATGTTTCTAGGTGTGTTCACACATCACTATCAAAATATATCAACAAATCATGTTGTGCATAAGGAGTTGGCACTCATGTACAATGAAGTACCAAGCTATGTGAAAAGAAATCAATCCACAAAAGGAAGTAAGCCCCAAGCTTTGCTAAAAGCTTCAAAATTTCCCCTAGGCAGAGCCTTTGTGAAAAGGTCTACAACATTATCTTGTCTGAGCATATAAGCCAACTTTATCTCTCCATTAGAGAATCTCTCCATGACATAATGATAGCGCAGCTCAATGTGCTTTGTGCAAGCATTGAAGACAAGGTTGTTTGCAACTTCCAATGCTCTTTGACTATTAGTAAAAATGGTGTGCCAAAAGATTGACCAACACGCAACTCAGCCAAAAGGCATCTACGCCACACACACTCAACAATCACTATGAAATCTGAAGTATTTTGATAGCGATGCATGGGAGTAGAATGTCCTTCTTGAGAGCTCCACGAAGATACCTTCGAAGTAGAAAATAGAGTTCCAAATGCCACACACAATACTCCACAGAGAGGTTGCAGAATATGCAGAAAACACAAATAGTACACAAAGCATGAATGTAGATTTCTTAGGTCACACAAATGCGATCAATCTTAAAGTCTGTGGCTAAATAGACCACTATATGTTCTATTAAAGAACATATACAAAAGTGTTTGACTGCCATTTGGCCTTTCACATTGACACTAAAAGTAACAATCTCCCACTAAAGGCCAATATGGCCAAAGTGTCTATGGGAGAAAAATAAAGATGAGAAAGAATACATGAGTGTAAGTATACAACTATACCTCCCACCTGATGGGAATGTTACACAATATACAAGTAATAATGTAAGATCATGGGTCAAGTAACCCCCATCAAGTGACAACAGTGTCAAAAGTTATCCTATGGTAGAGCTTTAGTGAAAGCATCTACAACATTATCTCGAGTATGAACCTTCTCAAGAATAATGGGTGTAGTAGCTAAGCAATCTCTAATGAAGTGATACTTCACCTCAATGTGCTTGGTCTTTGCAAGATAGACCGGATTCTTAGCCAATGCAATGGCACTATGACTATCACTGAGCAAACGCGGTACATGCTGAGGTAGACCTATATCACAAGCAAGACGAGAAAGCCACAATGCTTCCTTGCATGCCTCGCTTGCTCCAACATACTCTGCTTCTATAGTGGAAATAGTTGTACATTCTTGAAGATGAGATCTCCAAGAGATAGCACCTCCAACAAAATGAAAAATGTACCCTAATGTAGACTTATGATTTTCTACACAACCAACATAATTAGAATATATTTTACCAATAATGGATGATTTCCCTCTACCCAAGCATAGAAACTTGTCCTTAGTGCCACTCAAATATCTCAAAATCATATTGACTGCTTTGCCAATGCTTGTTGTCAGGATTAGACATATATCTGCTCACAACTCCCACTGCCAATGCAATGTCTGGTCTCATAGCTACCATAGCATACATGAGACTACCAACAACAGAATGATAAGGAATTGTTCATGAATTCCTTTTCCTCATTTGATTTGGGGCAATCATCCTTGCTCAATTTCACATATGTGGATAAAGGTGTACTCAATGCCTTTCCACTCTGCATATTGAACCTATGAAGTACTTTGGATATGTACTCACTTTGAGACAAGTATATGCATCTTTTACTCCCATCACGAGTAATGCGCATGCCAAGAATATGTTTGGGATCCCCCAAATCCTTCATATCAAATGTCTAACTCAACTTCCTTTTGAGAATTGAAAAGTCATAAGAGGAATTCCAAGCAATCAACATATCATTGACATAAAGTATCAAGCATATCAAGCTTCCATTTGAGCATATCTTTGTGTAGAGACAATGATCCTCATTGCTTCGAGAATAGCCTTGAGATTTCATAAAAGCATCAAGCTTTTGGTATCATTGCCTAAGGGACTTTTTAAGTCCATATAAGCTCTTCTTTATCTTAGAAACTTTCAAAACAGGCTTTGAAAGCAAAGAATGAAGCTTTGAGGGCCCAAAACATGTTCAAAATAATGTTAATCTTAGTCTTTCCCCTTCTTCAAACACCACAAGAGTGTAGCTTAGTTTTCTCCATGGGAGTGGCAATAGGTTTGCAATCTTCAAGGCCAAAATGCTATAATAATGTGTCAATATATTTTGTTTGACACAAAGCTATTCCTTCATCAACTTGCATAAATTAAATGACCAAATCATGATGCAAATGTCCCAAATTTGACATCTCAATAGAGGCATGTAAATTAGCCTTAAATTCAACAATATGCTTGTCATTAGACTAACGAGGAGCATATCATCATTGTTAGCCACTGGATGTCAAACTATTAGTACCTTTGTAAATATAACTTGGTGAAATGTCTTATTGAAGCGATAGAACAATGTATGCAACTGCTCAAATTAATGAAATATCGTTCTATCACGGGGTACGCAGACAGACACATGAGGAGAGATAGGTACTAGATATCCCATACTGCTAGTTTGTGGCATCATCAACAGAGTGCTTTGTCAAATTGATTCATTGTATTTTGAGAGTTTGATTATTGATATTGTATGGTGAATCATTGTTCTATTTATATGTGATTGTTGGTGAATATGTGTTTCAATGGATCGTAAGTTTGTTATGTATTTATGTATCTGTAAAGTTCAGTGTAGAATATAAGTTGTGATATTGTATTCAATAATTTGGTAAGTAATTCGGTGTTCTTAACTCAGAGAAATGCAAGGATTTAGTCTTTACTGGATTCTGCCACCCAAGAATCCTATACACCTATCGTGTTCCCTCATGGAATTGGACTGGAGGTTAACACTGGTGATCCCACTGGGGAATGGTTTTTATCATCTACATGTTGGTAATGTGTTCTCTTGAGATCTACTCGAAGTATAGAATTGATAAGCATCCTATTCAAGTGAGTAGTGCATTGGGTACCCCACAACATAAAGCTAGTGAAGGTGTGACATCTAAAGGAAAGAATGCAGCAAGTAGCAGTTTGACATCGCAATATTTCCTTGTTTTGGGTAATGTGGGAAACACCAAAAAAAATCTTTGGTGATGTCCAATGATAATTCGGTGTCCGATAGCAACTCAGTGTTCGGTGCGAGTCTCGTGTTCAATGAAAGTTCGGTGCTCGATGATACTTTGGATGCCTCAAGGCTACGATTGCGAATGAAAAGACGCAAACCACTCAGTCTGTGCAAACCAAATCTCCATAAAAAATCATAGTGGACATCACAAAAATTGAAGAAGAACCAGTCTCAAAGTTGGCTAGTATCAAAGAAGGTTGGAGAAAGCTGATTGAATGGTGCATCATGACAACATTTCCAAGATTTTGGAGTAGTAGGAAGGTATCGTAGCCAGAAGAATTAGAACCCATTCAACAACTAAGTTTTCAACTTCTATAAGGTTTACCATTAGTCACTAATCAAGCCTCGCCTACCACTTCTGATTTCGAAGAAGTAGTGGATGCGCTCAAGTATTTTAGTCCTAAAGTGATGGAAGACTTACAAGGTGGACAACTGGGTAGACAAGAAGGTGGACAAAGAAGACAATTTTCAAGTGGGGTAACTTATGCTAAATTTGGCAGATTCCTAGGTGATGACCCTGATACTCACATTTGCACGTTTGAAATCAATTACAGTGTATTAGACAACCTATACGATGATGAATACAAGCAATAGTCTTTCAATCAACTCTAGTTATTGTTGGAGATAGATGTCTGCGGAAGCACGCGAACAACACAAGGAAGGAGAAAAAGCTTGGAGCACAACACACAATATTGAATGTATTACTAGAGAATGTACAAAGATAAGTAGCCCATTAGGGCAATAGGCATATATACAAGCCGGAGAAAAAAAACCTCCTAAAGAGGGAAAAAAGTGCCTCGGTGGTCCTAGTGTGTTCACACACATCACTACCTAAATATATCAACAAATCCCCCCTGAGACTGATGCGGTGAACAAGGAGCTGGCACTCATGTATAAGGAAGTGCCAAGCTATGTGGAAATCACTCCACAAAAGGAAGTAAGCCCAAAGCTATGCGGAAAGCTTCAAACTTCCCCCTAGGTAGAGCCTTCATGAAAAGGTTTGCAATGTTCTCCTGCGTGGGCACATATGCCAAGCTGATCTCCCCAACAGAGAACCTCTCCTTGACATAGTGATAATGCACCTCAATGTGCTTAGTGCGAGCATGGAACACAGGGTTCCTTGCAACTTCCAATGCGCTCTGACTGTTAGTGAAGATGGTGGTTGGCAGAAGACTCACCAACACCCAAATCAACCATAAGGCGTCTGAGCCACACATACTCAACAATCGCTATGAAAGCTGCCCTATACTCAGTCTCACAACTAGAAGTGGCCACAGTAGGCTGCTTCTTGCTCAACCAAGATATACATGAGCTACCAAGCATGAAGCAAAAGCCACTAGTGGACACACGAGTGTCATAGCAACCAGCCCAATCAGAGTAAGAAAAAGCATGCAAATATGGCAATAGTGATAGCCCCTTGGGATAAAACAACCCAAGTAGCCGAGTACCACTCAAATAGCAAAAAATGCGCTTAACCACCTGTCAATGCTTGACTCCTGGGCAATGCATAAACTTGCTCATCTGTGAGATAGCAAACTGAATATCTCGCCGAGTAATGCATAAGTAAATCAAGCATCCAATAGCTTGCTGATAGAGAACAACATCAAATGCATCTCTAGCATCATGAAGACTCAATCCTAAACCTGTCTCCATAGGAGTGGCAATAGGCTTACAATCTTCAAGGCCAAAACAATAATGTGTCAATATATTTCGTTTGACACAAAGCCATTCCACCATCAACTTGCATAAACTGAAGGCCCAAATAGTGACGCAAATGCCCCAAATCAGACATCTCAAATGAGGCATGCAAATCAGCCTTAAAATCAGCAATATGCTTCTCAATAGGACCAGTGAACAACATGTCGATCAACATAGACAATAATGATCAGAAGCACATCATCAACACGCTTAACATATAAGGTGCTTTCAGTTGGACTATTCTGAAAACCATGTGCAATCGGATAGGCATGTATCTTTTCATACCAAGCATGTGGTGCTTGCTTTAAACCATATAATGCCTTCTTTAACCTGCACGCCTAGTTTTCATGCCCTTTTTGCACAAAGCCATGTGGCTAAAAAACATACACTTCTTCATGCAAGTCACCATTCAAAAATGTTGTTTTAATGTCCACCTGATGTACATTCCAACCATGATGAGCTGCATGTGAACAAATGCTACGAACTCTAGTCATTTGGAAAGTATGTGCAAAGGTCTCATCAAAATCAATGCCTCTTTCCTGCGCATAACCCTTTCCAACAAGTCTAGCCTTATACCTGTCAATTGTACCATCAGGCTTACACTTCAGCTTGTATACCCACCTAATCCCAATGGACTTCTTGCGAGGAGGCAAGTCACATAAAGGCCAAGTACCATTCTTCATTATATCATCATATTTAGATTGCATAGCAGCCATCCAATTTTTTGAATTTTGTGTTGCATCAAACAAAACAGGCTCATTCTCATCACATAGACTAGATGCAGCCATAGCATAGCAATCTCATGCAAAAGAGACAGTATGAGAGCCTGGACGAGTACGATATGACAAAGGTGCATTTAATTTGTTGTCACGCAAAGTTTGCACCAGCCATTTAGGCATAGTTTTTGCGTGCTCAATATCAGCTCTCTTATCAACTAGTGCATCATGTAAATCTGCATCAGAAATGGAATGATCTGCATCATCACATGAAACTTGCAAAGGTTGAGAAGTTGCCTTATTGGGACCAACACTAGACTATCCACCTGTAAAAAGAGGCAGCAAAGTATGATACATGTCTTTGGAGCTAACAGATGTCTCCATAGTACATGGAAGCAATGGATGAATAACATATTCCACAAAAAGAACATCATGGCTAACCCAAATGAGTTAAGTCTGTGGATGATACAGACGATAGCCTTTACTTTCAGAACTGTACCCAACAAAACTACATTTTACTGCTTTATCATGCAATTTTTTGCGATGTTGTTCAGGCACTAATGCATATGCCAAACAACCAAAAACACACAGATGAGCAACAGATGGCTTGCGATCATGCCAAGCCTCATATGGAGTGATAGGCTACAGCGCTTTAGTGGGACACCTGTTAAGTACATATGCTGCACACATGAAAGCCTCAAGCTAGAAACAATGTGGTTAAGTCTGCCCTTGACCATACGCCTCGCCATCTCCATGAATGACCTGTTCTTTCGTTTAGCAACTCCATTCTGTTGAGGTGTACACGGCACTGTACACCGGTGTTTTATCCCACGTTCAACCAGAAATGCATTAAAATGAGAAGACATATATTCCCCCCCTCGATCTGAACGGAGGGTGCCCATTTTACATCATCTTCGACACCTTCTACCTCAGCTTCTATACTTGCAGTTGTAACAGTTGCATGTGTGATAGGACGTTTTTCAACACCTTGCACAATGTTCCACAGTCCTTTTGCAACCAATACATGTCGCATCATATAAGCCCATAATGGGTAGTTGGTACCATCCAACTTATCCTCAACAGCCAACATACGGAATACATCATTGATTTTAGCCATGGCCGATGACTAAAATTCCTTGATGTAGAAAATTGATTGTATCTCAAAAAGTTGAACATGATTGCCCGGGTGAATTCTGCTAGACCTGTAGCAGACTTTGAGATGCTTATACTGGCGAACAGAAACTAGTATATACCTTTGGCACAAAAAGACGAAATAGCTTGCACAAGCACTGCGATTCTAGACTGCAATTGGAGGAGTGTCAATGGTGCCCTAGATGAAGCGACGACCTGCTCAAATACCAATTGTTGGAGATAGACGTTTGTGAAAGCATGCGAACAACACAAGGAAGGAGAAGAAGCTTGGAGCACAACACACAATACTGAATGTATTACTAGAGAATGTACAAAGATAAGTAGTCCATTAGGGCAATAGGCATATATACAAGCCGGGGGAAAAAAGCCTCCTAAAGAGGGAAAAAAGTGCCTCGGCAGTCCTAGTGTGTTCATACACATCACTACCTAAATATATCAATAGTTATGAAGCAATGCAATCACTAATGGAATTTGACCTAAATCACTTTCAATGCTATGATGTTTGGAATGCTTTCTTGTAATAATTGCGGTTAAAGAAAAATGATGCAAAATTTTTTTACTTCTTGCATAATAATAGACAAAAAACAAACCAGCATCACACAATGGTTTATTAATGGTCTTAACCCATAAATCCATCAAATTATGATAATCTGATGCATTGGTGGTATGATACTAGATGTTGTTATTGAAATGGCTCTACAGTTGGAACACAAAGTCGGCAGAATTGCAGAAGATCTCGAATGGGTGAAGACTGAAAAAAGTAAATATGAAGACATTATTGATATATTTAGGTAGTGATGTGTATGAACACACTAGGACTATCGGGGCACTTTTTTCCCTCTTTAGGAGGTTTTTTTCCCGCTGCTTGTATATACGCCTATAGTCCTAACAGGTTACTTTTCTTTGTACATTCCAGTGCTAATACAATCAGTATTGTGTGTTGTGCTCCAAGCTTCTTCTTCTTCCTTTTGTTGTTCACATGCTTCCGCAGATGTCTAACTCCAACAATTGGTATTAGAGCAGGTCGCCGCTTCATCCAGGGCATCGTCATCACCCTCCTCTGGTCACACTCTCATAATTGCACAAAATTTAGTGAGCATATTCAGGGTGATTAGGAGATAAAAATAGCTTTGTTGATGCCAAAATCGCGATCTAAGCTCGTTTCGGCCTTCGAACGCACTATCACAGTGCTTGTGTAGGCTATTTCATCTTTTTGTGCCAAAGATATATATAGGTTTTGGTTCGCCAATATAAGCATCTCGAAGTCTGCTACAGGTTTAGCAGAACTCATCAGGGTAGTTCTACTCAACTTTTTCAGATACAATCATTTTTCTGCATCAAGGTATTTTAGTTAGTGGCCATGGCTGAAAGCAGTGATGTATTCTGTATGTTGGTTGTTGAGGATAAGTTGGATGGTACCAATTACCCATTGTGGGCTTATATGATGCGACATGTATTCGTTGCAAAAGGACTATGGAAAACTGTGGAGGGTGTTGAAAAATGTCCTATTACACCTACAAATACAAATATTGAAGATGCAAATGGTGTTGAAGATGTTGATATTCTTCATATTCCTATTCGTGCTACGATTTCTGTTGCACCTATTGCAGAGCAAATTTCTTGGGATGGTAGAGGTGCTCAGGCACATGCATTGATAGCCTTGTCTGTCAAATATGCCATTATTCCTCACATTTGTCCTTGCACAATAGCTAAGGATGCTTGGGATACACTTACCACATTGTACCAGGCTAGGAATGAGGCTCGTGTTGCTTACCTTCGAAAACAGTTGGAGAGTGAGCATATGAATGAAGGTGATTCTATAGACAGTTTTCTAACAAAGATCAAAGACTTGAAGGAGCAGTTTATTTCTACTGATTAGTTATACCAGATAGCTCACTTGTATAGACCGTTCTAAAGGGTCTTCCTCATTCATATCAGAGTTTTGCTTCTACTCTTTGTTTGATGATGAAAGGCAATCCAAATGCCCTGACATTTGAGAAGTTAGTCTTTGTTCTGTTGCAGGAATATCATTCTAGGCAAAATTGGTCCATTATGCGTGTTGCAGATCAAGCTTTCCTGGTTAATCAAAAGGGCAAAGGGAAATGGATCTCATCTATTAGTAAGCAAAAATCTGCAAATGTTGCACATTCGAAGCAGGAAGACAAAGATGAGAAGAAATAAAAAAAGCATAAATTCTTTTCTAAGTACTATAAAGGAAATGATCATGTCATAAAGAACTGTCCAAAACTGGCTGCAAAAGAGGCAAAGAAAAAAGTGGCTGGAATGGTTGTTGCAAAGACCTCTACACCAAAAACAGACTTAGCTAATCTTGTGCAAAATGAAGAATGGGTGTTTACTATTATTTGCAATTTTGACCCATCTTCTCCTGAACAATGTATGTCTAAGTAGACTCAGATGTTTGGTTCTTTGATAGTGGGGCAACCAAACATATTACCTCGCAGCACAGTTTCTTCACTTCACTCGAGGCTGCCCCTATAGGGAATACTCTCACATGCACCAACAACTCCTCTTATCCTATTATTGGAGTTAGTAAGATCATTCTGACTACTGCTGATGGTAGTTCTTTCACTTTGTCAGATGCTTTATTTGTGCCAGGGATCAAGAAAAATCTGTTATCAGTTTCTGCATTAGCCAAGATTGGCTTGGTTGTGAAATTTGTTGATAACAGATGTACATTTCATGATCTATCAAATGGCGACATGATTATTGCTTCTGTCATTTTATGTCGTGGGCTATATAAGCTCATAGAATATGAAAAATCTATGAATGATTTAACATGTGCAATACATGATTCTCAGATATGTCAGATGCAAAACTTTGGCATGCATTGCACGCTTTGGTCATCTGAATTTTGCTAGTTTGCTATGCCTACAGAAATCTAAAATAGTGTCGTCTTTGCCCAAACTTGAGGCACCCGGTAAAGATGTCTATGAAGACTATATTTTGGGCAAAATGCAGCATTCCTCCTTCCCAAAAGATGGTTCAGCTCAAGCTACTCAGAAATTGCAGCTTGTTCGTAGTGATGTCTGTGATCCTATGCAGACACCTTCCTTTGGGAACTATCTTTACTTTGTGACTTTCATTGATGATTTTTCCAGGCATGCATGGGTATATCCACTCAAAGCAAAGTCCAAAGTGTTTATGTGCTTCAAACTGTTTTTGGTTTTGGTTGAAAATCTATCAGCATGTAAAATGGGCACCCTCCATTCTAATCCGGGGGGGAATATATGTCTTTTGAATTTAATGCATTTCTGGCTAAACATGGGATAAAACATCAGTGTATAGTGTTGTATACACCTCAACATAATGGAGTTGTTGAATGGAAGAACAGGTCACTCATGAAGATCTCGAGGTCTATGGTTAAGAGTCAGGCTTTACCACATAGTTTTTGGCTTGAGGTTGTCATGTGTGCAATATATGTACATAATAGGTGTCCCACTAAAGCACTCCAGTCTATCACTTCATATGAGGCTTGCCATGGTCACAAGCCATTTTTGCTCATCTGCGTGTTTTTGGTTGTCTGGCATATGCATTAGTGCTTGAACAACATCGTAGGAAATTGGATGATAAAGCAGTAAAATGTATTTTTGTTGGGTGCAGTTCTAAAAGCAAAGGCTATCGTCTGTATCATCCACAAACTAAACACATTTTGATTAGCCATGATGTTGTTTTTGTGGAAGATGCTATTCAGCCTTTCCTTTGTATGAAGGAGACATCTGTTAGCTCCAAAGACATGTATGATACTTTGCTTCTTCTTTTTACAAGTGGAAATTCTAGTGCTAGTCCTATTGAGGCAACTTCTCAGCCCTTACAGGTTTCATGTGATGATGCAAATCATTCCATTTCTGATGCAGATTTGCATGACGCACTTGTTGATGAGAGAGCTGATATTGAGGAGGCAAAAACTATGCCAAAATGGCTAGTGCAGACTTTGTGTGACAACAAATTAGATGCACCTCTATCATACCATACTCGTTCAGGCTCTCATAGCACCTCTTTTGCATCAGATTGCTAGGCTATGGCTGCCTCTAGTCTCTGTGATGAGACTGAGACTATTTCGTTTGATGAAGCACGAAATTTTGAACATTGGATGGTTATAATGCAATATGAATATGATGCTATCATGGAAAATGGTACCTAGTCTTTATGTGACTTGCCTCCTAGCAAGAAGGTCATTGGCACTAAATGGGTATACAAGCTTAAGCGTAAACCTGATGGAAGAGTTCACAGGTATGAGGCTAGGCTTGTTGCAAAGGGTTATGCGCAGGAAAGAGGCATTGATTTGGATGAAACCTATGCACCTACTTGCCGAATGACTACTGTGCATAGCATCTGTGCACTTGCAGCTCATCATGGTTGGAACATACATCAGTTGGACATTAAAATATCATTTTTGAATGGTGATTTGCATGAAGAAGTATGTTTTTCAACCTCATGGCTTGTGCAGAAAGGGAATGAAAATGAGGTGTGCAAGTTAAAGAAGACATTATATGGTTTAAAGCAAGCACCATTTGCTTGGTATGAAAAGATACATGCATGTCTGATTGCAGATGGTTTTGAGAACAATCCAATTGAAAGCACCTTATATGTTAAGCATGCTAATGATGTGCTTCTGATCATTGTTGTGTATGTTGATGACATGCTACTCACTGGTCCTCATGAGAAGCATATTGCTGATTTCAAGACTAATTTGCATGCTTCATTTGAGATGTCTGATTTGGGGCATTTACATCATTATTTGGGCATTCAGTTACACCTTATGGCTGATTTGGGTGTTGGTCAGTCTTCTGCCACCACAATCTTCACTGACATTCATAGTCCATTGGTAGTTGCAAAGAACCGTGTGTTCCATGCTCGCACTAAGCACATTGAGGTGCATTCTCATTATGTTAGGGATAGGTTCTCTGCTGGAGAGGTCAGCTTGGCATATGTGCCCATGCAAGAGAACATTGCAAACCTTTTCACAAAGGCTCTACCTAGGGAGAAGTTTGAAGCTTTCCGCAAAGCTTTGGGCTTACTTCCTTTTGTGGATTGATTCCACATAGCTTGGCACTTCCTTATACATGAGTGCTAGCTCCTTCTTCATCGCGTCACTCCTAGGGGGGATTTGTTGATATATTTAGGTAATGATATGTGTGAACACACTAGGACGGCTAGGGCACTTTTTCCCTCTTTGGGAGGCTTTTTCCCCCCGGCTTGTATATACGCCTATAGCCCTAACGGGTGTCATGGACAAAGGAAACCATCCTGAATCTTAGATTCCATGTGAATCCTATATCTCATGATTGGCTCAGAATTAGGAGAAATCAATGCTTCCATTGCGTCCGAAATGTGCCAAAACCCTAAGATTGATTGTTTACTTGCTCGATTCTGATATTCAGAGGTCTCATTTTGGATTGATGACATCATCATTTTGTAACCACCATAGATCACCGCCTTTGAAAACCTATAAAAGGAGGGCTTCACCACATTCATTATCAATCTTGCCAATACCAGTCTTGGGAGCTTAAGGAGTCGTGACCACCAAGTAAGTACTCTCCAAGTTCAAGTTCTAGTTCTTGTCTTGTTCCAGTCTTATCTAGTGTAGTTCTTAGACATCTTATCTTGTCCTCTTGTAATCTCGTAGTACGACAAGATAAAAACGAGTTCTTTCTTGTATCTAGTTCATCTCCCAGAAGCGAGTTCTTGTAATCCAGATATCTTGTTACATACTTATGATCCCGGGTTGTGGGATCTCTTATATCATCTCTAGTCTAGTTTTCCATACCTATCGGTCCCGGGTTGTGCGACATATTGTATCAATTATGCATTCTTGTATCATTTTCCCTACGTGGCTATTCTTGTAATCAGAAGCATATTATCGAAATCTTGTCTAGTGTAGTCAGAGAGCACAACCTAGTGCTCCCTTGACATTTTGGCAAGACTACCTTCATCAAGACCAGGCACCATGGAGATTATTTGAGAAGAAATTTTCTCGGCACTTAAAGTCATTCAACAACAAGTCCAAGAGATACGAGAAAACCAACAAAGGATTCAATAACAAAATATCCAAGACATAATCACAGAACTTCAAAGGTGAATCCAAGAGTTGCAAATCATTGTAAGTCAATCTTCTTCAATTACCCCCATGACAACTAACATGAAGAAAAGTCCAAAAGTGAGCATGCCTGAGAAATTTGATGGGACAAGATCAAAGTTTCGAGGATTTGTGCAACAATTGAAGCTATTCATAAGGATGCAACCAGACAGGTACCCACATGATGCTTCTCAAGTAGAACTCATAGGAACTTTATTATGTGGTCTTGCTCTTTCATGGTTTGCACCTATCCTTGAGAAGGATATGGATATTTTACATGATTTCAAGGCCTTTATTTGAGAGTTCACATCTTCATTTGGAGATACCAATTGTTCATGTGTTGCGGAAACAAAGCTAAGGAACCTATATCAAGGAAATAGGCCTGCGTCTACCTATGCATCAGAATTCAGACAAATCATTTGTGATCTCACATGGCACGAGGATTATTTTATCAACCAATTTTGATGGGGCTTACGTGATGATGTCAAGGACCTCATGTTAACCATGTCCAAGGTAAATACTTTGAATGAATTCATGAATCAAGCAATTGAGTGTGACAATAGGTTGTTTGAGAGAAAGCAAGAAAAGAAGATTTATGTTCACGATCAAGAATACAAGTTTACCCTCAGTTCCTCAACAACATATATTGGAAGAATCTCAATCAGAACCCATGCAGTTGGATAACATTAACGTTAGACGACTTACACAGAAGGAAAAAAACATCGAAAAGACAATGGATTATGCTTTTATTGTGGAGATTATGATCATATGGTATTCAAATGTCCTAAGAAGAAGAAGGAAGTTGGAATTATAACTTCTACAATTACCATCCCACATCAGAAGTATCATCATCAGAATCAAAAGAGGAGTACTACCCATCATGAGAATCATGGCCTTGATTCTGCACCTAGATATACTACAAACCCTTTCCAGTTTCATCATGGATATCCATCATCATCATGTTCCAGTACCACATATCAAGAACTCTACAAAGACCAAGAGCTATGAAGATTCAAGTTCTAGAAGATCTCAGAGTCAAATAACCACTCCTCGTGGAACTCGTCGCTTGAGGGGGAGGTGATGTCATGGACAAAGGAAACCATCTCGAATCTTAGATTCCATGAGAATCCTATATCTCATGATTGATTCAGAATTAGGAGAAACCAATGCTTCCACTGCGTCTAGAATGTGCCAAAACCCTAAGATCGACTATTTACTTGCTCGATTCTGATATTCAAAGGTCCCATTTTGGATTGATGATATCATGATGAGATCATCATTTCGTAGCTGCCATAGATCACCGCCTTTGAAAACCTATAAAAGGAGGGCTTCACCACATTCATTCTCAATCTTGTTAATACCAGTCTTGGGAGCTCAAGGAGTCATGCCCGCCAAGTAAGTACTCTCCAAGTTCAAGTTCTAGTTCTTGTCTTGTTCCTTGTTCCAATCTTGTCTAGTGTAGTTCTTAGACATCTTATCTTGTCCTCTTGTAATCTCGTAGTACCAGATCTTGTCGAGTTCTTTATTATATCTAGTTCATCTCCCAGAAGGGAGTTCTTGTAATCCAGATATCTTGTTCCATACTTATGATCCCTGGTTGTGGGATCTCCTGTATCATCTCTAGGTTAGTTTTCCATACCTATCGGTCTCGGGTTGTGGGACGTATTGTATCAGTTACATATTCTTGTATCATTTTCCCTACATGGCTATTCTTGTAATCAGAAGCATATTTTTGAAACCTTGTATAGCGTAGTCAGAGAGCACAATCTAATGCTCCCCTGACAATGGGTTAATTTTCTTTGTACATTCTAATGGTAATACATTTAGTATTGTGTGTTGTGCTCCAAGCTTCTTCTTCTTCCTTGTGTTGTTCGTGTGCTTCTATAGACATCTGTTGGAAGCAGTCAAAGCACCCAAGGACTGACAAGACAAGAAAGCCAAAGAAGGGAGCCAGAGCGGAGAGAAGGCACAAGCAGACAAAGTAGTCAACGAAGATCTGGCAAGTAGGCCATTCAAAATTTTCTAAACCAACACCCTCATAACAGTGATTCTCATCACTAAAAATCATTGTAAATACCATTTCACCTTTTTGTAACTCCATTTTGTGCAAGTCGAGTAATCGTCGAGCTTGAGGAGTATTAGAAGGATCATCGTACCAATTTTCATGATGTTTAGACGTTGTTTGAGCCCTCAAATAGGCCCTAGAACCTAATTTTTAACTAGGCTGGACACTAGGTCTAGACAGGGTCAAAAACTAGTCAAAAACTATAAATAGAGCTAGAGAGCTCATTTTTGAGGTAGATTGTTGTAGAATTGAACTTGTAAGAGCACTTTTGAGTAATCTAAAGAACTCCGTTGTCTCTCTCTTTGTTCTTGCCTTGTGTGCGCGTGTGTGTGTATGTGTGTGCGTGTTTGTGTGCTTCTCACTCACACACTTGTGCCATCACTTGTTCGAGGTCTTCATACCATCCTCATGTCTTCCCGGATTGACATTAAAGGAGGTGCTACTCATCATTGAGCCACACCAAATTTTGGCGCCGTTGCTAGGGACCGAGCTTTGAGGACGAGCGTGTGATGGTAAGACGTAGAGTTGATGCGTTGGAGTCATAGGTAATTTCTTCACTTTTATCTATTTTCTTTTGATTTCTTCATCACCATCATCATCACCACCATCTCCCACCTCCATTTCCATCATCGCAAAAAACTTCAGTTTTTTGGTCATATCACCATATTCATTCCATTCCCCTCATTTTCACTTGTGAGAGAGAGTGAGAGAGCAATTGTGTGTTTGTGCGATTGTGTGCTTTCTGAGATTTCTTGCAGGAATCAGCATCCCCAGCAGCTGTACCAGCTCCAGCAGGTAAAAAATTTGACTATGCAGGTTTCGAGGCGTTGACCTCTATCAATCGTAACCGACAAAAAAAATGATCCTTTTGCTAAACTAAGTACATAATCATGATGTGCATGCTTAGAGCTTTCTAAATATGTGTTTAAAATTTTAAAAGTCCTCTCTTTTATATCAATCGCGATCGACATGCCAATCGTGATCGACAAACGACGACGGACACTTGCCGATGGACTCGTCAATCATGACCGCACGTCGATCGCGATCGACTGAGTCAACAACCGACTGACCACGACCGACAGAATTTACGCGCGCCACGTGTCAATCGTGATCGAGCCATCAATCGCGATTGACTCATCAATCGCGATCGACAGCCCCGACGGACCTATCAATCGTGACTGACCTAGTCAACGACTGTTTGACCACGATTGATAGAGCCCTCGCGACGGACCTGTCAATCGCGATCGACCCATCCATCGCAATCGACAGAGTCAACGATCCTTTGACCATGACTGACTGAAATTACGGGCCACGTGTCAGTCACGATTGACCCATCAATCGCGACTGACAACCACGACGGACCTGTAATCGCGACCGACACGTCGATCGCGACTGGCATATCAATCGTGATTGACAGACCACTCGATCGCGATTGATGGGCAATTTCGGCCAATTTTTTAGGGCAAAGATAGTTGGTCTATTTTGGGGTATTATTTGGGAAACATTAGAAATTTGTTAGAGCATTGTAAGGCCGTTACACAAAGTATTTCGAGAAGTCCTGTTTGCCTGTTTGAACCCTGTTTTAACCCTAGAATCCTGAACAGACATAACTTTCTCATACGAAATCCGTTTGTTGTGATTTTTGTTTTGTTGAAATGCTTGTGGGGAGTAGAAACAAAACTTCCACTAGTTACGGTAAATTTAATATCAAAATTATTAGATATACTATTTTGAAGTGACCATACCCGAGGGAAGAAAAACTAAGGGATCTTTAGGATTGTTTTCCATAAAGCCAAAGAATAATTTGATCTTTGCATTGCATGAATGAACATGGTCTCTATTGTATCAATGGAATTCAATTCTTGAGTATTGTGTGTTGTGCTCCAAGCTTCTTCTTCTTCCTTGTGATGTTCGTGTGCTTCTATAGACATCTGTTGGAAGCAGTCAAAGCACCCAAAGACTGACAAGACAAGGAAGCCAAAGAAGGGAGCCAAAGCGGAGAGAAGGCACAAGCAGACAAAGTAGTCAACGAAGATCTGGCAAGTAGGCCATTCAAAATTTTCTAAACCAACACCCTCATAACAGTGATTCTCATCACTAAAAATCATTGTAAATACCATTTCACCTTTTTGTAACTCCATTTTGTGCAAGTCGAGTAATCGTCGAGCTTGAGGAGTATTAGAAGGATCATCGTACCAATTTTCATGATGTTTAGACGTTGTTTGAGCCCTCAAATAGGCCCTAGAACCTAATTTTTAACTAGGCTCGACACTAGGTCTAATGGTAATACATTTAGTATTGTGTGTTGTGCTCCAAGCTTCTTCTTCTTCCTTATGTTGTTCGTGTGCTTCTATAGACATCTGTTGGAAGCAGTCAAAGCACCCAAGGACTGACAAGACAAGGAAGCCAAAGAAGGGAGCCAGAGCGGAGAGAAGGCACAAGCAGACAAAGTAGTCAATGAAGATCTGGCAAGTAGGCCATTCAAAATTTTCTAAACCAACACCCTCATAACAGTGATTCTCATCACTAAAAACCATTGTAAATACCATTTCACCTTTTTGTAACTCCATTTTGTGCAAGTCGAGTAATCGTCGAACTTGAGGAGTATTAGAAGGATCATCGTACCAATTTTCATGATGTTTAGACGTTGTTTGAGCCCTCAAATAGGCCCTAGAACCTAATTTTTAACTAGGCTGGACACTAGGTCTAGACAGGGTCAAAAACTAGTCAAAAACTATAAATAGAGCTAGAGAGCTCATTTTTGAGGTAGATTGTTGTAGAATTGAACTTGTAAGAGCACTTTTGAGTAATCTAAAGAACTCCATTGTCTCTCTCTTTGTTCTTGCCTTGTGTGCGCGTGTGTGTGTATGTGTGTGCATGTTTGTGTGCTTCTCACTCACACACTTGTGCCATCACTTGTTCGAGGTCTTCATACCATCCTCATGTCTTCCCGGATTGACATTAAAGGAGGTGCTACTCATCATTGAGCCACACCAAATTTTGGCGCCGTTGCCAGGGACCGAGCTTTGAGGACGAGCGTGTGATGGTAAGACGTAGAGTTGAGGCGTTGGAGTCATAGGTAATTTCTTCACTTTTATCTATTTTCTTTTGATTTCTTCATCACCATCTCCCACCTCCATCTCCATCATCGCAAAAAACTTCAGTTTTTTGGTCATATCACCATATTCATGCCATTCCCCTCATTTTCACTTGTGAGAGAGAGTGAGAGAGCAATTGTGTGTTTGTGTGATTGTGTGCTTTCTGAGATTTCTTGCAGGAATCAGCATCCCCAGTAGCTGTACAAGCTCCAGCAGGTAAAAAATTTGACTATGCAGGTTTCGAGGCGTTGACCTCTGTCAATCGTAACCGACAAAAAAAATGATCCTTTTGCTAAACTAAGTACATAATCATGATGTGCATGCTTAGAGCTTTCTAATTGTGTTTAAAATTTTAAAAGTCCTCTGTTTTATATCAATCGCGATCGACATGCCAATCGTGATCGACAAACGACGACGGACACTTGCCGATGGACTCGTCAATCATGACCGACACGTCGATCGCGGTCGACTGAGTCAACAACCGATTGACCACGACCGAAAGAATTTACGCGTGCCACGTGTCAATCGCGATCGAGCCATCAATCGCGATTGACTCATCAATCGCGATCGACAGCCCCGACGGACCTATCAATCGTGACTGACCTAGTCAACGATTGTTTGACCACGATTGATAGAGCCCTCGCGACGGACCTGTCAATCGCGATCGACCCATCAATCGCGATCGACACAGTCAACGATCCTTTGACCATGACTGACTGAAATTACGGGCCACGTGTCAATCATGATTGACCCATCAATCGCGACTGACAACCACGACGGACCTGTAATCGCGACCGACACGTTGATCGCGACTGGCATATCAATCGTGATTGACAGACCACTCGATCGTGATTGATGGGCAATTTCGGCCAATTTTTTAGGGCAAAGATAGTTGGTCTATTTTGGGGTATTATTTGGGAAACATTAGAAATTTGTTAGAGCATTGTAAGGCCGTTACACAAAGTATTTCGAGAAGTCCTGTTTGCATGTTTGCCTGTTTGAACCCTGTTTTAACCCTAGAATCCTGAACAGACATAACTTTCTCATACGAAATCCGTTTGTTGTGATTTTTGTTTTGTTGAAATAGCTTGTGGGGAGTAGAAACAAAACTTCCACTAGTTACGGTAAAATTAATATCAAAATTATTAGATATACTATTTTGAAGTGACCATACCCGAGGGAAGAAAAACTAAGGGATCTTTAGGATTGTTTTCCATAAAGCCAAAGAATAATTTGATCTTTGCATTGCATGAATGAACATGGTCTCTATTGTATCAATGGAATTCAATTCTTGAGCTAACTTTGGGACTTTTTCAAGTCCTTTGAGAGCATCGAAGGGTACTCGAAGCAAGAGTAAGTGTAAGCTTGGGAATACGCTTCCTGGGCACACAAGAGCAACCAAGGAGAGATATTAAGGTTGGAATTTCTCAACACCCTCTATCAATCCCTAGCTTAGGCTAAGTACAGATAGAGGTCTTGATCAATTAGGGTTGCGTTAAGCACGATCAAGTATAAGAACTCTAATCACTCAAGTGAAAGTACCAAGAGATTGCATTTGCAAAACAACCTAAGGGAAAAGAATTTAAATCAAGCGACCAACCTCAAGTACGAGACAACTTAAGTGTTCCTTGTAAAGATGATTGATTGGACAAGAAGTGACATCCTAAAAAAAAAATTAAAAAGAACAAGTGACTACTACAAAAGAACTCAGCAACAAAAATTGTACTTGGGAAATTTGGGATTATTCACTTGGGCATATGAACCTTAGATCAGGATGACACCTAGGAAGAGATAGACAAAGCCTTAGGTCTTCAAAGGCTAGTGTCAATCATACTGCTTGGTCTTGGGCCGAGCAGTTGAGCCATTTTTCACATTACCCTAGCTCTGAGACTAGTGAATCAGAGATGTCTCAAGGTATGGAGAGACCTACAGGAAGTTCAGGTGTTCCATACTTACAGAGGGTGGAAGGCCCTTATAAGACTCAGCTCGAATACCTTAGGATCAACTGATTAGGTGCTTGCATCTATGAAGACGGCCTAGGAAGATCCGTGGTCCAGATTAAAAACCCAGATCAACCCATTGGACTAGAGCATCCAACAGTCAAGTTTGAAAATGGAGCATATATGGACAAAGAAGGAACCATATACGTAGTCACCAGTCACCCAGATAGGACAGACGAATTCGGGAATGTGATCCCAGAGATGGACATAGGTGACCTAGAGCAAGGGAACATAGGCGGAGAGCCCAAAACCCCTCGAGGCAAATCAGTTCTTACTAGAATCCTCACACCAGAGTGGATTCCCCAAGACAACAAGAGCATAGATCTACTCTTGAATCGAGAGACTAACGAAGCCTTCTGGAGGTATAAGCCTGATCAGCCAAATGAGATAGGGACGATCACAATGTATGAGTTCAAAGATCTCGATAGCCCAGGCAAAGTGACTTATCTAGATCACACTTTAGAAAGGATCTTTGTGGTCACAGAGCATGGTAGGCATGCTTACACTTGGAAGGGTGAATTTATTTTCCACCAACCAAGATCTAATGTGTCCTATGGCCACCCAGGAGCTGGAACATCCCATGCTCATGGAACTCAAAGGGACATAAGCAGAGATAGGCCAGAGGTAAGTTTTGCCAACCCCTTGGGTCAAGAAAGGATGAGAACAAAGACGGATAGAATGGAACCTAAGAGAACTAGAGCCCCAAGAAACCAAAGAAATGCTGATGAATTCCCTCTACCAAGACCTAGGGAACACACGAGGACTTTGAGACCTATACAATTGGTTAAATCCATGAAGAACTACTTTGATGGCATAGGAGACCCCTACGATCACGTGGCCGAGTTTAGGCAAGTCTTGAGAGCTGAACAAGTGGAGGACCTGTTCACGCAATACAATGCCTTTGGTCTAACCCTTAGAAACACAGCCCTTACGTGGTTTCAACCACTAAATGAGAGACACTTTAGGAACATAGACCAACTTCTGGACGCATTCATTATTGAATCCTCTAAGAGTGGCATAAGGCATAATACTTCCTCACTGATTCATAGCATCAAGCAGACACCTCAAGAGACCGTGAGACTTTCCGGAAGAAGGTTTAGGCAGTACTTAGAGAGATGCCCTATTCCCGAGTTACCCACACCAACCAAACAAGTGGCTTTATTCTTAGATGGATTGCTAAGTACCAAATTGAGATCATATGTGTACTTAAAGGACCCTAGGACCATAGAAGAGTGTGTACGCATGTGCATAGACATTGAGGATAACCTAGGGGAGGAATTGGAGCTTTCAAAAATCTACAAAGATTCAGATAGTTCTACTAGCCTCTCTTCCTCGCAATCCACATCTATTGGGAACTCGCTGAAAAAGTAGCTCAAAAACTAGGTGTCTCTAGCAAACAGATCCCAAGATTTGCCCCAGTTAAACGGTGCTTTACTTGTGGAGGTGACCATATGGCGAACGTATGTCCCATCATGGCTCAACCCCAAGTGAATCCCAGTAGCCAATACTGCACCATAGAACGGAGATACACAAATCACACAGCACAAGATTGCCCATACAATAAGCAAGCGGTGAGGCAAACCTACCTTCAGCCCTATCCACAACAGGGAAGATATCAGAACCAGTACCCACCACAACTGTATACTCGGCCTCAACAAACCTACCAACCACAATATCAGGCCCAACAGAGAACTCAAACAGTGCTAGCCCAACAACCTCCTGCTCCAGCCAATGTGATTCCCATAAAGTATGCAACTGCAGAAGAGAATTTGAATAGAGCCATAGTCCCAATAACTCCATTGCTTTCCGAGAGTGACCCTAGTGACCATAGTTTTGACTCTACTCATATTGATAGCCCCCAAGCTTACTACATGCAGTCACCTGAGCATAATGAGGCCTATTATTACGAAGAACCGAGTGAACCAAGTGGGGAGCTAGAGTATGCGAATGTCATGTATGCCAATCCCAACTCGCAGCCCCAACCTAGGCAGGTAAGACCCTCATCCCCTAGAGGGCCATGCTACCGATGTCAAGGAGATCACCTCATTCCTGATTGCCCGATGCCTGCCCCTACACAACCCCAATCCGTAACTATTCAAGCTTCTGTCAAGATTGTGGAAAGGAGCACCTCTTATGAGACTGCCCAAAGAACCCACAGAATGTAACAAAAATCACTCCCATCAATGTGATTGGGTTAGTTGTAGACTCTTCGGGAAGTGTAACCTCCACTACGCCAGTGCAAGTGGTCACTAGAGCTCAAGCATTGCAGCAAAACCAAGGTGTAGGACAAGAAAAGAGTGCCGAAATTAGTGAAACGAAGAGCATAACCAAGAAGAGGACTAGAGCCTGGAAAGATAGCCGGGAAAGGATGAAAAGACAATGGGCTAAGAAGGTGAGCGACTTAGAAGAAAGCATAAGAGAAACAAAAGCCAAAATTGTTGAGCTCACCTCTCAAACAAACTCTCACATACCACCACCACCTTCATCCCTATCACCATCTAACCCACCACCTTTCAACCCACCTCATACAATCCCACCACCCCCTAGAGTAGGATCAGTCTTAGCTGACTCCACTCCTGAAGACATAGACATGATGCTTAAGGCATATCAGGCCAGAATCCAAGAAGGGCCAAATGTGACGGATCATGACAAGTGCTACCCTAGAGCTGACCTAGAGATAGAAAGAACCAAGCTTTGCATGAAAATGGTAGCATTGGCTCAGACCATGTTTGAAGCCAGTCGCCTCTTCAACTACTCTTGCTCAGCTAAGGCACAATTGCACTTGGATGGACTATTAGAGAAGTTAGAGAGCATAATTGCAAGATCTGCCAAGGAAGAAAACTCTCAAGGAAGAGACGAGGCAAGTAAAAGAATAAGCATTCCCCCCAGGAAGCTTATGTGCCTAATTCCACTGAACCAGACACCTCTTCTTCTATTGATCGGTACACACCAGAGTTCTTGCGAGAGATTCAAGAAGAGAAATGGGCTAAAGAAAGTGAAGTCCCTCCTCCCATTGAACTTGTGGATGATGCACATGATCAATTCCCACAAGACATTCCTTGTATTTATGGAGAGCAGGAAAGTACCCATTCTCAGGAGAGATTAGACTTCGAGTCTAATTCTTTACATGAATTACCCCATGTCACTGGCCCATGGGAAGCAAAGTCTACTTGTATGATCAGTCATACCTAGGAATACAGAGGTAGTGAAGAATACAAAAGTGTAGTGCAATCTCACTTTAGAAGAGCTACTTAAGGTTAGGCCAGAGTTGTGGAAACATGTAGCCAATCAAGTGCCAGAAGTAGTGAAACCTCGTTCCCAGGTAGGATCTCATAGAACAGTGCCAGAAATACCATTGGATAAGATAGGAGACATGAGTTAAGGAGAAGAAGGAAACACCTATCTCCCCATCACCCATCAAGGATACACAACCAAGGCAATTCTGGACTCAGGCGCAGGAGTCGCAATTGCTACCACTTCTCTATGGAAGCGTTGGGGCAAGCCAGCACTCAGGCCGATGAGAATGAAACTACAGATGGCCGATGGTCATATTGAAAGACCTTTAGGACTGCTAGAGGGAATAACTCTCACTACCTGTGGTGTTGAGTTTGAACATACTTTTGCTATATGCGACTTTAGCAAAAACCAAGCCTATGAGATGATTTTGGGAAGGCCATTTATGCGGTAGTTGCAAGTGCTGCAGGATTGGGGCACCAGTTCCTTGTATTTGCAACACTTAGGCATCACAACCAAGGTTAATCTCAAAGATTACTCTCATAGAGATGTCCCTCCCATCCAATGGAATCCCATCCATAGAGCCAAGGATGATACTGAGTCGGTGCATTCCATAGGATCAGAATCCTCATGGATGCATGAAGATA
Organism: Ceratopteris richardii; assembly: GCA_020310875.1. Classification (NCBI taxonomy): domain Eukaryota; kingdom Viridiplantae; phylum Streptophyta; class Polypodiopsida; order Polypodiales; family Pteridaceae; genus Ceratopteris; species Ceratopteris richardii. Next base: position 170,504,497 of record CM035413.1, read on the forward strand.
CCCACTTATGGATGTGCAAAGTAGCAGTAGAAGAAGAGAAGAGAGAAAAAGCTAGAGAGGTAGGTGCGAAGGAAACACATAGATCAATTCAAGACCCAGCCTATGCACTGGTAGTATTTCCTGACGAAGAGTTTGAACCTCATGGTTGGGCAGAAATTTTAGCAACAATGGATGTAGCCATCAATGAAGAACAATGGACACCCCACTGTGATGAGGATTTTTATGACATTTCAGTCTTCTCCATAGATCCAATCATGGGAGATGTAGTTTTAGAGGAGTGCGAACCTAGCCTTGATGCATTTGAGGATGCAAGTGACTCTGATCTAGAGTCAATCATTATGGACCCACCTTTTGCATCAAATGAAGAGTACTTCTATGAAGGAGAAGCTTACCCTCAGAGACATGGAGAAATCACGAATGATGTGAGGTTAGCCTCCCAAGTGAACCCCAAGAGCGAAGTTAAGAAAAGGAAGAAGAGAGAAGTCACACCAGAAGAAGAAGAATCTTTGTTTGAGGTCCTTGACAATTTTAAGAAGTATGAGATAGATGATAGGAGAGTCATGATAAGAATGCCTAAACGCGAGGCATAGTCAGGAGAGGCCTATGATAACAAAGAAACCACCAAGAAAATAGTGGTAGCCATAGAAGAAGGAGAAGAGAGATTCACTTACATAGGACATGACCTGACGGAAGAAGAAGAGCAGGAGTTGATAGCCTTGCTAAGGGAGTACAGAGATGTATTTGCTTGGAGTTACAAGGACTTAAAAGGTGTGGACCCTGACATATGCTCACACACTATTCCCATGACCTCAGATGCCAAACCATCTGTTGGCAGCAGTCAGGGAACCGAAGGAGCCACAAGACAAAGAGGGTCGGAACGAAGAGATAGCACAAGCAGACACAGTAGCCAAAGAAGATCTGGAAAGTAGGCCATCTAAATTTTTTAGACATCAAGGAGTTGAGCACACAAGAAGAAAGAGCAAGTAGGGAGCTCAAAGATGTGTATGACAAATCAACAGAGAAAATCCCTACACAAATAGTGATTTTAATCACTACAAACCATTGTGAATACCATTTCATATTTTTGTAGCTCCATTTTGTGCAAGCCAAGGAGTCCTTGAGCTTGAGGAGCTTTAGAAGTATCTACCTGCCAATTTTCATATTTTTTGGATCTCGTTTGAGCCCTCAAAAAAGTCCTAGAACCTAATTTTTAACTAGGCCGGACATTAGGTCTAGACAAGGCCAAAGCTAGTCAAAAACTATAAAAGGAGCTAGAGAGCTCATTTTTGGGGTTAGCTTGTAATAGTTTTGGGCTTGTATGAGCTTTCTGAAAGTAATCTAAGAACTCCATTGCTTCTCACTCTTTGTCTTGCCGTGTGTGCGCGTGTGTGTATGTGTGTGCATGTTTGTGTGCTTCTCACTCACGCACTTGTGCCTTCACTTGCTCGAGGTCTTCATACCATCCTCACGTCTTCCCAGATTGACATTAAAGGAAGTGCTACCCATCACTGAGCTACACCAAATTTTGGCGCCGTTGCCGGGGATCGAGCTTTGAGGACGAGCGTGTGATGGTAAGACGTAGTTTGGAGACGTTGGCGTTGTAGGTAATTTCTTTACTTTTCCTATTTTTCTTTTTCTTACCTCACCACCATCATCACCATCATCATCATCACCATCTCCCACCTCCATCTCCATCATCGCGAAAAAAATTCAGTTTTTTGACTATATCTCCTTCCTCCTTTCACTTCCCTCATTTCACTTGTGAGAGAGAGCGAGAGAGCGATATTGTGTGTGCTGTTTTTGCATGTTTCTTGAGCTTTCTTGCAGATACATGCTGCATCATCATCTCCAAAACTCCGTGCAGGTAAAAAACGTCACGAAACCGTCTCTGTGTCGACCTCTGTCAATCGCGACCGACAGAAAAAATGCTCCATTTGCTAAACAAAGTACAAAACCATGATCTACAGGCCTAGAGCTTCCCAAAACTGTGTTTAGATTTTTGAAATTCCTCAGATTTCAGTCAATCGCGATTGCTCTATCAATCACGATCGACAGACCACGACGGATAGACCTGTCAATCGCGATCGACCAGTCAATCGCAACTGACAGCCCACGACGGCTCTGTCAATCGCAACCGATAGAGTCAACAACCGATTGACCATGACTGACAGATCATACGCGTGACACGTGTCAATCGTGATCGAGCCATCAATCACGATCGACGAGTCAATCGTGATTGATGACCCACGACGGCCCTGTCAATCGCGACCGACATAGTCAACGATTGTTTGACCACGACGGACAAACCCTCGTGACCGATCTGTCAATCGCGATCGACCCATCAATCGCGACTGACAGAGTCAACGACCCTTTGACCAAGATTGATTGACTTTTCGAGCCACGTGTCAATCGCGATTGACCCATCAATCGCGACTGACAGCCACGACGGACCTGTCAATCGCGATCGACACATCAATCGCGATTGACCTGTCAATCGTGACTGACAGAACTTGCAAACGCGATACAAGGGCAAATTTGGCAAATTTTTTAGGGCAAAGAATAGGGGGCTAATTTGGTCAATTTGTGGGACAAACACTCGGGGTTAGCATTGCATGTTGAGGCCGCAACCCAAGTAATTCAAGAATTTCTGCCTGCCTGATTAAATTGTTTTGAACCCTGTTTTAATCCCTGAAGCCTGAACTAACATAACTTTCTCATACGGAACCCAATTGCTGTGATTCTTGTCTTGTTGGAAAGCTCGTGGGGAGTACAACCAAAACTAATATCAGGATTATTAGATAGGGTTTTGAAATTGACCATACCCCGAGGTAGGAAAACTGAGGGAGCCTGGGGATTGTTTTCCATAAAGGCAAAGGATAATTTGGTCTGTGAGTTACATGCATGAAAGTGGTCTATTGTGTCATTTGATTTTAAGCCTGGAGCTAATCTTGGGACTGATATAGGTCTATTGAAAAGCAATTGAGAGCATCCAAGCAAGGGCTTTGTGCAAGCTTGAGAATCAGCTTCTCAAGCACTAAAGAACAAGGATCAGCAAGAAAGGTCGGCATATTCTCAACTCCCCTTCGTCAATTCCTAGCTTAGGCTAAGAACGACTAGAGGTAGGAGTAAGTTAGGGCGACGATAGGCAATTATCAAGTTGAAGAATACCTAAACTCTCAAGTTCAAGCTCAGGACATAATCTTTGTACTGTCGAGAACTTTAAAGGAAAAGAACTTAACGTGGAACGATCAACTTCAAGTGCGGAACTACACTCAAGTATACCTTACGACGTGATATCAGACAAGAATGTTAACACGGTAATCAACTAAAAAGAATCAAGTAACTGATACAAAAGGACTCCGCAACGAGGTTGTACTTGGGCAAATGTGGGTTATTCAATTAGGCTTATGAACCTTAGATCAGGGCGACATCTAGGGAGAGATAGACAAAGCCTTAGGTCTTCAGAGGCCAGTGTCAACCACACTGCTAGGTCTTGGGCCCAGCAGTTGAGCCACCACTCATACTACCCTAGTTCTGAGACTAGTGAATCAGAGATGTCTCAAGGCATGGACAGACCTACGGGAAGTTCAGGAGTGCCATACTTGCACAGGGTAGAAGGCCCTTACAAAATGCTGTTGGAATACCTTAGGACCAACTGATTGGGTGCTAGCATCTATGAGGACGGCCTAGGAAGATCTGTGGTACAGGTGAAGAATCCTGACCAATCCATTGGACTAGAGCGCCCAGCTATCAAGTTTGAAAATGGAGCGTACTTAGACAAGGAAGGGACAATATACGTAGTCACCAGTCATCCAGAAAGGACTGATGAATTTGGGAATGTAATCCCAGAATCGGACTTAGGTGACCTAGAGCAGGGAAACATGGGTGCAGAACCTAGGACCCCCCGAGGCAAATCTGTTCTCACTAGGATTATCACACCAGAATGGGTTCCCCAGAACAACAAGAGCATAGATCTGCTTCTGAACCGAGAAACGGACGAAGCCTTTTGGAGGTATAAATCTGATCGGCCAATCGATATAGGAACAATCATGATCTATGAGTTTAAGGATCCTGATAGCCCAGGCAGAGTGACCTACTTAGATCTCGCTTCAGAGAGGATCTTTGTGGTGACAGAAAATGATAGGCATGTTTACACTTGGAAAGGTGAATTCATTTCCCCCCAGCCAAGATCAAACGTGTCCTTTGGTCACCCAGGGGCTGGAACCTCCCACACTCACGGAACTCAAAGAGACAGACATAGAGAAAGACCGGAGGTAAGCTTTGCCAACCCAGGGGGCAGAGAAAGAACGAGGACGGAAACAAATAGAGTAGAGCCTGAGGTACTTAGAGCTCACAGGAATCAAAGAAATGCGGATGAGTTCCCTCTACCACGACCTAGAGAGCACACAAGGACTTTGAGACCGACTCAGCTAGTTAAGTCCATGAAGAATTACTTCGATGGCACTAGAGATCCACACGATCATGTGGCAGAGTTTAGGCAAGTTTTGAGAGCTGAACAGGTGGAGGATTTATTCACGCAATATAATGCTTTTGGTCTAACCCTTAGGAACACAGCGCTTACTTGGTTCCAACCATTGAATGAGAGACAATTCAGGTGCATAGACCAACTCCTAGAGGCTTTCATTATTGAATTCTCTAAGAGTGGCATAAGACATAATACCTCCTCATTGATTCACAGTTTCAAGCACACCCCGCCAGAGACCGTGAGACTTGCAGGAAGAAGATTTAGGCAATATCTTGAAAGATGCCCTGTTTCGGAGCTACCCACACCAGCTAAGCAAGTGGCTTTATTCTTGGATGGATTGCTAAGTACCAAATTGAGATCTTACGTGTACTTGAAGGACCCTAGGACCATAGAAGAGTGTGTACGCATGTGCATTGACATCGAGGATAACCTAGGGGAGGAGTTAGAGCTTTCCAAGATATACAAAGATTCAGATAGTGCCTCTAGCCTCTCTTCCACGCAATCCACATCAATTGAGGAACTTGCAGAGAAAGTAGCTCAGAAACTAGGTGTCTCTAGCAAACAAATCCCAAGGTTTGCCCCTTCTATACTTGTGGAGGCGACCATATGGCGAATGTCTGCCCCATTATGGCTCAAACCCAAGTAAATCCGAGTAGCCAATACTGCACCATAGAACGGAGGTACACCAATCACACCGCGCAAGATTGCCCCTACAATAAGCAGGCGGTTAGGCAACCCTACCCTCAACCCTACCCTCAGCAGGGAAGATACCAGAATCAGTACCCACCGCAGCAGTATGCTAGGCCTCTACAAACCTACCAACCACAATACCAAAACCAACAAAGGCCTCAGCCTGTGTTAGCACAACAACCCCCTACCCCAGCTAATGTAATTCCGGTAAAGTATGCAGCTACAGAAGAGAACCTGAATAGAGCCATAGTGCCAATAACCCCATTGCTATCAAAAAGTGACCCCAGTGATCATAGTTTCGATTCTACACATATTGATAGCCCCCAGGCCTACTACATGCAGTCTCCTGAACATGGTGAGTCCTACTACAGTGAAGAACCAAGTGAACCTAGTTGGGAACCAGAGTACACAAATGTAATGTACACAAACCCTAACTCTAGACCCCAACCTAGGCAAGTAAGACCCCCATTCCCCAGAGGACCATGCTACAGATGTCAGGGAGATCATCTCATTCGTGATTGTCCCTTGCCTCCACCTACACAACCCCATTCAATGACAATTCAAGGCTTTTGTCAAGATTGTGGAAAGGAGCATCTCTTACAAGACTGCCCAAAGAATCCTAATAACATGCCGAAAATCACTCCCATCAATGTTGTTGGGTTAGTGGTAGATTCCACAGGAATTGTCACTTCCACTGCGCCAATACAAGTGGTCACGAGAGCCCAAGCCTTATAGCAGAACCCAGGTGTAGGCCAGGAAAAGAGCCCAAATGTTAGTGAAATTGAGAGTATAACCAAGAAAAGGACTAGAGCTTGGAAAGATAGTCGTGAAAGAATGAAAAGACAATGGGCAAAAAAGATGAGCGAACTTGAGGAAAGCCTCAGAGAAACAAAAGCCAGGATAACTGAACTCACATCTCAAACTCCCTCTCACACAACCCCACCACCACCTTTCCCATCTCCATCCGACCCGCCACCTTCCAACCCACCTCACACAATTCCACTACCCCCATGAGTAGGATCAGTCCTAGCAGATCCCACTCCCGAGGACCTTAATATGATGCTTAAAGCCTATTAGGCCAGAATCCAAGAAGGGCCAAATGTAACTGATCATGAAAAGTGTTACCCTAGAGCAGAACTAGAGCTAGAACGAACCAAAACTTGTGCTAAGATGGTGGAATTGGCTCAGACCATGTTTGAAGCCAGTCGCCTCTTTAACATCTCTAGTTCAGCAAAGACACAGTTGCACTTTGATGGACTATTAGAAAGAATAGAGAAGCTAATTGCACAATTAGAAAAGGAACCCGCCTCTCAACACAAGGACGAGGCAAGTGAAAGAGCAGGTCTTCCCGCCCAGGAAGCATATGTGCCTGAAGCCTATGTGCCTAACTCTACGGAGCCAGACACATATTCTTCTATGAATCGATTCACACCAGAATTCCTACGAGAGATTCAAGAAGACAAATGGGCTAAAGAGAGTGAAGTCCCTCCTCCCATTGAACTTGTGGATGATGCACATGACCAATTCCCACAAGACGTCCCATCCATTTACGAGGAGCAGGAGAGCACCCAATCTCAGAAAAGATTAGACTTTGAGTCTAACTCTTTACGAGAATTACCCCACTTCACGGGTCCATGGGAAGCTAAATCTACATGTATGAGAACGCCCATGGTCATGGTACGAAATGAGGATTCAGTCATACCTAGGAACACAGAGGTAGTGAAAAACACTAGAGTACAATGCAACCTCACCTTAGAAGAGCTACTCAAAGTAAGGCCAGAGCTATGGAAACATGTGGCCAAACAAGTACCAGAGATAGCAAAACCTTGTTCCCAGGTAGGATCCCAGAGAACAGTGCCAGAAATACCATTGGACAAGATAGGAGACATGAGTGAGGGCGAAGAGGGAAACACATATCTTCCTATCACCCATCAAGGATACACCACCAAGGCCATTCTAGACTCAGGCGCAGGAGTTGCAATTGCTACTACTTCCTTATGGAAGCGTTGGGGCAAGCCAGCACTCAGGCCCACAAGGATGAAATTGCAAATGGCCGATGGTCACATAGAAAGATCCCTAGGGTTGTTAGAAGGAATAACTCTCACCACCTGTGGTGTTGAGTTCGAGCACACAACTTCTCGTTTAGGCATTCTGATCATGACTCTCCTGTCATCTATCTCATACTTTTTAAAGTTTTCAGGGACCTCAAACAAAGATTCTTCCTCTTCTGGTGTGACTTCTCTCTTCTTTCTTTTCTTTCCTTCTTCCTTCGGGGTCACATGTGTGCCTAGCCTTACATCGTTTGTAAGCTCTCCGTGCCTCTGGGTTTGAAATTCTACTTCATAGAAGTATTCTTCATCTGATGCAAAAGGTGGGTCCATAATGATTGACTCTAGATCGGAGTCACTTGCATCCTCAAATGCATCAGGGTTAGGTTCACACTCTTCTAACACTGCCTCTCCCATGATTGGCTCTATGGAGAAGACTGAAATGTCATAGCCATCTTCATCACAGTGAGGTGTCCATTGTTCTTCATTGATGGCTACATCCATTGTTGCTAGGATTTTTGCCCAGCCATGGGGTTCAAATTCTTCGTCCGGAAAGACTACAGGTACATAGGCTGGGTCTTGAATTGATCTATGTGTTTCTTTTGCACCTATCTCTCTGGCTTCTTCTCTCTTCTCCTCCTCTACTGCTACTTTGCACATCCATAAGTGGGTGTCTTCATGCATCCATGAGGATCCTGACCCTATGGAATGCACCGATTCCGTATCATCTTTGGCTCTATGGATGGGATTCCATTGGATAGGAGGGATGTCCCTATGAGAGTAATCTTTGAGATTCACTTTGGTCGTAACACCTAAGTGTTGCAGGTACAAGGAATCGGTTCCCCAGTCCTGTACCACTTGCAACTGTCGCATAAAGGGTCTTGGGAGGCCTATGATAACAAAGAAACCACCAAGAAAATAGTGGTAGCCATAGAGGAAGGAGAAGAGAGATGCACTTACATAGGACATGACCTGACGGAAGAAGAAGAGCAAGAGTTGATAGCCTTGCTAAGAGAATACAGAGATGTATTCACTTGGAGTTACAAGGACTTGAAAGGTATGGACCCTGACATATGCTCACACACCATCCCCATGACCTCACATGCCAAACCCTCTAAGCAAAAGCCATATACATATAATGACAATTACGCTGCCAAGATCAAAGAGGAGATAGATAGACTGGTTGAAGCTGGATTTACCTATGAAATTGAGCACACTGAATGGGTATCCCCCATTGTTGTGGTGCCCAAGAAAAATGGAAAGCTGCGTGTATGCATCAACCTGAAGAAGGTTAATGCAGCCACAATTTGAGATAACTATCCGCTTCCTATCACAGAGCATCTTTTAGTAAGAGTAGCAGGCAAGGAAGTGTACAACTTCCTCGATGGATTTTCAGGCTACAATCAAGTAGCCATAGCTCCAGAAGATCAGCATAAGATGGCATTTTCCACTGAATGGGGCATATTTGCCTTTAGAGTAATGCCATTTGGGCTTACCAATGCACCAGCAACCTTCCAGAGGCTGATGTGCCATGTATTTAAGGAGTTCCTGAGGAAGAATTTAGAAGTCTATGTTGATGATCTTTTTGCTCATTCCAACATTAGACAAACCCATATCCCTGAACTCAGACAAATCTTCGACAAATGTAGAGAATATCAGGTCTGCTTGAACCCAGAAAAGTGTGTTTTCATGGTCAGGAAAGGCAAGATTCTAGGACACATAGTGTCAAAGAATGGCATATCCACGGATGAAGAGAAAGTGAGAGCCATAGCGGAGCTACCTAGGCCAAAGAATGTCAAGGAAGTACAAGCTTTCATGGGACATTGTGGTTATTACTGACGGTTTATACACATGTATGTTGTCATTGCAAAGCCCATGTACGAACTTCTGACTAACTTTGAGTGGACTGATGAATGTGAGAATTCCTTCCAGGAGCTTAAACGAAGATTATGTTCAGCACCAATCTTAACCACACCAGATTGGAATAAGCCTTTCCATGTTCATGTGGATGCATCCAACTATGCTATTGGGTGTGTACTCGCGCAACCTACCGGTGAAGGTAATATGGATCTTCCAATTGCCTATGCTAGTAGACAATTGAATGCTGCTGAACGAAATTATACCACTACGGAGAGAGAAGGACTAGGCATGGTATATGCAGTTAAAAAGTTTAGACATTACTTGCTTGCAAATAAGTTTAAATTTTTTACTAACCATCAGGCATTGTTATATCTTGTAAACAAGCCATGCAATACAGGAAGATTAGTAAGATGGTTTCTCTTACTAATGGAATATGATTTCGAGGTTGTGATAAGGAAAGGGAAGACTCATTTGAGAGCAGATCATCTATCTAGGCTCACATCGGGAGAAGCCCCACAAGGAGTGTCAGATGACCTTCCGGATGCTTACTTGTTTAATTTGGAAGTGGTGCCGCAATGGGCTAAGCCATTAGTGCCAGTATTGACGTACGGGCCTAACCACCCAGTAATAGCCACACAGGATAGAGAGGTAGTAAAAGCCCAAAAGTACCACATCATGGCAGGTAGTATGTACAAGCACACAGATCAAGGGATCTTGGCTTGTTGTGTGGAAGAGGAGGAGTACGCTAAATGGTTACAATTAGCGCATGTAGGTGCACTAGAGCAACACTACTCAAAGCAACGAACCCTACAAACACTAAGGAGACTCGGAGTGCATTGGCCGACTATGGAGGCTGATGTCCAAAAGTTGTGCAAGGAATGTCCAATCTGCTGCACTAAACCACCTGTGGAACATGCCACTCTTTATCAAGTGTCCATAGTGCCAGATTGGAGTGAACCACTAGTATCCTTCCTGAGGACGAAAACATTCCCTCCAGACATGACTCTGGTTAGGAAACGAAGTTTAGAGCAAGAAGCCCAGGATTACGCACTCATTGGTGATAATCTATACAAGCGTGGTAAGGATGGTTACTTGAGACTGTGTGTCCATGAAAGTGAATATCTCAAGATCTTGGAAACTGCTCACCAATGTGTAGCAAGAGGACACTTTGGACCAGATCGAGTGATCAAAGCGATACTAATTGCGGGCTTCTGGTGGCCAACCCTTCACATGGATGCACATACCTATGTGAAACGGTGTGACGTTTGTCAGAGAACTCAGTCTCCTATATGCAGAGATGAGATGCCACTGAAACCTATGATGGGTGGACGTGCATTTTGTAAGTGGGGAATAGACTTTGTAGGTCCTATTAATCCCCCAGCTAAGGGTTCACATGCTGAATACATCATTGTTGCCACCGACTATCTAACAAAATGGGTAGAGGTAAAAGCTACGACGAAGAACGACGCTCAAACAACTGCTAAATTCTTGTTTGAGAATGTATTCACAAGATACGGGCTACCTATAGAGTTAGTAAGTGATAGAGGCACTCACTTCTTGAATGAAGTAATTGAAAATCTACTCCAAGAATTCTTGGTAGTTCATAAGAAGTCTGCCCCCTACCACCCACAAGCTAATGGGCAAGCCGAAAGCACAAACAAGATTTTGTGCAATGTGTTGACCAAACTAGTGAACAATAGACGCTCTGATTGGGACAAACAGCTACACCATGCTGTTTGGGCATACTGAGTTGCCTACAAAACGGTACTCCAAGCCACCCCCTTTCAGATGGTATTTGGCCAGAATGCGGTGCTACCTTTGGACTTCTTGATTCCCACATTGAGAGTAGCACAGGAGCATGAGTGGACGGGTCATGCACTTTCTTCGAGAATTTTTGACCTTGAACGATTAGGTGAAACCCGACTAAGAGCTGCAGCAGGAATATATGCAGCTAAGAAACGACAGAAGGCGTACTTTGATGCCCATGTTAAGGATAAAGGCTTGAAGGCAGGAGATTTAGTTTTAGTCTACACCTTGAAGCAACATGCAAGAAAATTAGAGAAGAGAGGCTATGGACCCATGATCATTAATAAAATCTCAACAAGTGGAGCAGTGCAACTAGCCACACTAGAGGGCGATGTTCTTCCAAGTTACATAAGCGGATGCAGGGTCAAGTTGTATTAGGAACCTCTCACAGAGGAAATGCTAAGTCGACTCAATACTGCTAAAAAAACGCAAAGAAGAAGAAAAACGAATTCGAGAAGAAGCTCAAGTAGAAGCCTTAGAGCGCATACGGAGAATGAAATTAAGAAGACAAGGTAGAGAGCAAGCTAGGCCAGATGCCGACGCAGACCAAGGATATCACATGGCTATGTGTGAAGTTTCAGGTATCAACTCTCATAGGATAATTGATCGACGTCCTTTTATAACCTTAGATATAGGACAAGGAAAAGGTGCAAGGACTGTAAGAGCCTTGATTGACTCAGGTGCAGCCACTAGTGCTGTTCAATTGTCTTACTGTCAAGAGTTGAAATTAACTGTCAATCCTATAGAAGCATATCTCATAGGATTGGGAGGTGTGGAAACCCCTTGCCTGGGCGAGGTGGATCTTCCCATCTCCATTCAAGACGAAGTATTGACAGTCAGAGTACTACTGTGTCAAGATGAGGACCTCACTGAGCCTCTGGTCTTGGGTCAAGACTGGATTTATGACCAAGCAGTCAACTTAAACCTAAGATGTGGACTTCTTCAGGTGTGGGTGAATCAGACTAGAATTACAGTTGAGTTAAATAATGGAGCACTCAAGGAACTAGAAAAGGCACAGACTCCTGGTCCTTCCAGGGGTACACATGAAGTTGACCATGCTGTTCTTGTCCAAAGCTATGTGATGCAGAGGAATGGAGATCTCAAAAAAGAAGTCAAGACCTCGACGGAACTCCCTTCTTTTCCAAAGGCCAGAAGGAAGCAGCCACTAAAGGCAGATCAATTACTGAAGACTATCTATGCGGGAGACCAAAAGAACGTGCAAAGCAGAACAACTCAGCCAGTGAAACAAATGTGGGTGCGAAAAGGCGAGCTGCCTACTCCAGTCAAGTCACGACAACTGTCTCAACTTCCTATTAGTAATCAGCGACATGATATTAATAAGAAGACTTCCAAAACCTCTTTTGAGAAAGTGAAAACTATCTGGGTACACAAGAAGTTGATGAAGGCTGGCCCACAATCAAGACAAATCTGGGTGCCTAAGGCTTGCTTGCGGGCGCAACTAGCCCCAAACAAATCACATCATACATGACAGGGTTCACTCGCTCAAGCAGTCGCCACCCACTCTTGTCTGATACACTCGAACACACTGCCACCTAGAAGCACGCACAGACTCACTCGTAAATGGGCCCAAAAGACACATCACCCCCAAGCAGAATTACTCATGCAACCCTCCCCGAGTCTCCACAAAACCAAGACCAAAAGCCATCCATGGTGTTTGGCAACCTAAGACTTGTAATAAACCCCCCCCTGACCCCAATTTGTGAATTCATCTCCACTTACTAACTGCATCAGTCACACACTGCATCTTTCCATCTAGCTCCTAGGACTATCCATTCATTAACTACACACACGGTCATCATGCACTTACTAACCCACTAACTCATTACTCACATCACAATAGTACTGTAACGGGGGCAACACGCGTTCTATCTTGTCCCTTACAATAGTAACGCATGCTTTGTATTCTCAACAGAACCAGCTCGCAAGCAATAACGATGGCAGAAGCTGGAGGCCCCAGTTCCCAGGCAGGGTCCAGCGCACAGATTGTGGACATTCAAACCATTCTTCTGGAACTGCCACTCACCGAAAGGCCTCAAGAACTTCAAGCGGTGCATGTCCTTCCTATCCAGGACCCTCCTCAGGGACACACTTCTCAAGTGGGGAAACATGCTCATTGGTTTAGTGATGTAGCAGGGCCATTGGGTGACGGCACCTACTTCTGGGAAGCAGAAATTGAATTTAATGGCAAATGGGGACGCTACCACTTTTTCACTCAGGAATTCGAGAACTATCAGAATGCAGAGGTAATGCGATCAATTTGGACCAAGGCAGGCGTGGATAGATATTTCAGGGCACACTTGCCTAAACCTGATTTTCTACACTGCTCCTATTTCATAAGTACCATAACTCCCAGCAGGGTCAAGGGAGGCGATAGTACTTTTGTACTACCATCATTGTTGCCAGGACACGAACTCAAGAGATTCAAACTGACCCTCAATCTGGTACGGGAGGCATTGAACATGCAAGGTATGCACATTCCCACCGAGAAAGAAACAATGGTCCCGGGTAGGATGAAGCATAAGGATCTCAATAAATTGAAGGACATGGTGGCAATGACGCCTACCATTGCTCTCCACTTACGAACTGTTATGCAACATTTTGCTTTTCCTGCACAGGAACGATTCACTATGCCCCCTAAGAAAATATGGTTCAGCTTATACTTGGCAGAAACAGAGAACCTCACCCTCAACATACCGCACTGGGTCATCGATCAGACACACCTAGCCCATCAGCGTTGGAATAAGAAGCAGAAAAATGTACTTCATGGCTGTTGTGCCCTAACAAGAATAATTTACAGGTGCCTAGCATATGACGTGCCCATTCAAAGAGCACTAGTGTGGTCCAGGGCCCAAGAATTCCAAAGGCGACTATCAACAGCGGGTCCTCCATCGAAGAAGATGAGAGGGGGCGTCCAATTACCATGTGCTCAACCAAGGGGAGCCACTACCACACCTGAGGTGACTCCTCCTCAAACTAGGCGTGTTCGGCCATTCACCATTCGTCTTCCCAGACCAAGTACAGAAGGACCAAACTTCGTGTTTCCCCCCATTCCATCAGACTTGGAATTTCCACAGGGATTTACTCTCAATGACCTCACGGATGAAGAAGTTGCCAGGCTGATCTAGAATCTAATCTTGAAACAGAAGCAGACCAGACCCAAGAACCACATCCCACCACAACAACACCAGCCCCGACACAACCAGTCGTCGTAGAAGTTGAAGGAGATGAACAAGAGGCAGGAGGAGAAGAAGAAGAAGCCGACGAAGAACAACATCAAGAATATGATGAACTCTCAGAGCTAGCAAGTGCCCCAGCATATTCGGCACAAATAAAAAGATTATATCAAACCATGAAGCGAGTTCAGGAACAACACAAAATGTCACTTGAATCAGGCAAGGTGCTCATGAGCCAACTATTGGCAGAGGAAGGCGTGGATGATATGTTTATCGAATCCATGAATCTACACACAGAGGCAGTCGGCTTGGATGAGGCCATGACATACATTAATCGATTTGAGAAACGTGTGCTTGCCCGCCCCAGGCGATTTGGAAAACAAATACACATCAATGTATCAGAACTGGAAGGCAACACACAAACAGAAGAACATCAGGAGGCACCACTCTCCCCACCCACCTCACCTCTCACTACACAAGTCACCTCACCACCTGGCACAACCACACCCTTTTCTACCACTACCACCCTCGTCATGGGAATTCCTCTCTCTCCCGGTATCCAATTCGGAGGAGTTTCCATGCCCACCTTCACGACACCCTTCACAAATATCACTTCCACCCCACCCATTGTCCCCATTTTTACAGTCACACACACATTTGACACAATGGAGACATCACCCGCCACAGTACCACCCCCACCCCCCACACAACCTCAATCTCCCATACCCCCTCCACCTACTTCACCACTTGACTCCACAGCATTCACAACTCCCTTCCCCTTCCCCATTCCCCCTGCATCTTTTAATGTAAATAGTATATTCCTGTCATTACATCATTGTGTATATCAACTTCAGCGCGAGTACAGGGATCTAGAAAGCCGCCATCATCAGCTGACAACAAACCATCAGCAACTACAAACACGACCCTTAAGGCTAGAAGAAGAAAATGCGGAACTCAACCAAGACCACACCACTCTCGAGCAAGCCCATCAAACACTCCTGGAGACACCCCAACCATCAGCAGAACCCGGTGTCAAACAACTCGAAGCCTTGCTGGAGGTGTACCAAACAGATAACCTGAGAGTCCGGCGTAATTTAACTCTACTTCGAAAGCATATGGCTACAGCACTTGAAGAAAATAAATGGTTGCAGAAACAAAATGAAGAAAACCTGGAAGCAGCCATGGAAGGTTCCCCCCATGAGATCGATCCAGAACAGTTCAAAGCGGTTCCCACAGAAACAATGAAAACCATCTTGGAAAGTTATGCGGATTTATTAGAAGCACATGATGATTTGGAAAGGGAACGAGATGAGCTACGTAGCCAGCTCAGGGAACAGGAGGGTCCAACCAAGGTAATAGAAACGACCTCGACTTCAGAGGAAGTAAAGGCATTGACAGAGCAGGTGGCTGAGCTCCAGAAAAAGTTACTAGAATATGAAAGGCAGCCCTCCCCAGTTGTAGAACCCGAACCGGAGGAATTAGTACCCATTGAGGTGGATGAAACATATGAGGAACCATACGTTCCTATGCCGATGCCAGGTGGTGCACAGACCTCAGAAGGAATGGACACACTAGAAGTTGAAGTACCTGAATGGCTCCAAACACTCGAGAAGACAGCAACAACCCATGAAGATAGAGTGGCCATTCAAATCCAATCTATGGCAAAGTTAGAAGACACCATCATCAAGTCTGAATACTTTCGAAGCATGTCTCATCATAGATGGATCGGCACCAACGATGATCAATATGTGCCATATTGTGTGCTCCTTGCGGATTACAATGCAGAGATTCAACGCAGTTGTGGCAAACCTCCAACTTTTGCCACACAATTTGGGCCAGAGGATATCCCAGAAAGTGCGAAGAAAGGCTCCATTCATCAACCAACCTGGAGAATCCGTCTTCTTGAAACCTACCCGGAAATAGTTCGTACCTGGACTAACATGCCCCTTTTTATTAAATACAATCCTTGTTATGTTCCAGTATTCCGCCGGCGCACTTGGACAGAGTTTACAATTGCTATCAAGAACGTCAAGGGTTGCGCAAAGTGGTTAAATTATGTTTATCTAGCACCGCCACAAGGCCCTCCCACTGTAAATTACATGATTTCTACCATCAGACACTGGAGCACTCGACTACGGAATACCCCCGATGTGATGGCACAAATGTGTATGAAAATCTTTGAACTAATGCTAATCACCTTCAGGACGTTCAAGAATATGAAAGACCCCCACTTCTCAGGTGTCGGATTTCTTACAGGAAACCAAGATCTGGTATACGACATGAGCACAACCCCATCCATAGAGGTAATATATGCTTGGCACACCAGAATAAAGTACCTCCCAGCTTGTTTTAAATAGACATTCGAGGAGATGTTCATAACGGGATTCTGGGAATATCACTCAGAAATATTTGTACCCACGCCCTCACATCTCCTCCACTTATTCGCTGTGGAGAGAACCATCCATTCAGAACAACTGCAGGTGCCACATCCGGACGTACCAGGACCAGTGAATTGGGATGCATTACTAACAGATCTAGCACGAGGGCTCAGATTAGAAGAACATCACCTCGCTTCCGACGTTGTCCAATATTACGTTCAACGAACATCTAGACAAGGGTCTGTCAGGGGCGACAAACGCGAGAGTGGGGGGGGTGTTGGCAGCAGTCAGGGAACCGAAGGAGCCACAAGACAAAGAGGGTCGGAACGAAGAGATAGCACAAGCAGACACAGTAGCCAAAGAAGATCTGGCAAGTAGGCCATCTAAATTTTTCAGACATCAAGGAGTTGAGCACACAAGAAGAAAGAGCAAGTAGGGAGCTCAAAGATGTGTACGACAAATCAACAGAGAAAATCCCTACACAAATAGTGATTTTAATCACTAAAAACCATTGTAAATACCATTTCGTATTTTTGTAGCTCCATTTTGTGCAAGCCAAGGAGTCCTTGAGCTTGAGGAGCTTTAGAAGTATCTACCTGCCAATTTTCATATTTTTTGGATCTCGTTTGAGCCCTCAAAAAAGTCCTGGAACCTAATTTTTAACTAGGCCGGACATTAGGTCTGGACAGGGCCAAAGCTAGTCAAAAACTATAAAAGGAGCTAGAGAGCTCATTTTTGGGGTTAGCTTGTAATAGTTTTGGACTTGTATGAGCTTTCTGAAAGTAATCTAAGAACTCCATTGCTTCTCACTCTTTGTCTTGCCGTGTGTGCGCGTGTGTGTGTATGTGTGTGCATGTTTGTGTGCTTCTCACTCACGCACTTGTGCCTTCACTTGCTCGAGGTCTTCATACCATCCTCACGTCTTCCAGGATTGACATTAAAGGAAGTGCTACTCATCACTGAGCTACACCATCCAAGCAGAAGCCATACAGTTATAACGATAACTACGCTGCAAAGATCAAGGAGGAGATAGATCACTTGGTTGAAGCCGGATTTATCTATGAAATTGAGCACACCGAATGGGTATCCCCCATTGTAGTGGTGCCCAAGAAGAATGGAAAGCTACGTGTGTGCATTAACTTGAAGAAGGTTAATGCAGCCACCATTAGAGATAATTATCCGCTTCCTATCACTGAGCATCTACTAGAAAGAGTAGCAAGCAAGGAAGTGTACAACTTCCTTGATGGATTCTCGGGCTACAATCAAGTGGCCATAGCTCCAGAAGATCAGCATAAGACAGCTTTTGCCACAGAGTGGGGCATATTCGCCTTTAGGGTAATGCCATTTGGGCTTACCAATGCTCCTGCAACCTTTCAAAGACTGATGTGCCACGTGTTTAAAGAGTTCTTGAGGAAGAATTCGGAAGTCTATGTTGATGATATCTGTGCCCATTCCAACATCAGACAGACACATATACCTGAACTCAGGCAAATCTTTGACAAATGTAGAGAATATCAAGTGTGCCTGAACCCAAAAAAGTGTGTCTTCATGGTCAGGCAAGGCAAAATTCTAGGACACATAGTGTCAAAGAATGGCATATCCATGGATGAGGAGAAAGTGAAAGCTATAGCAGAGCTACCTAGGCCAAAGAACGTCAAGGAAGTACAAGCTTTCATGGGGCATTGTGGTTATTACCGACATTTTATACACATGTATGCCATCATTGCAAAGCCTCTGTACGGACTTTTGACTAACTTTGAATGGACTGAAGAGTGTGAAAACTCCTTCAATGAGCTTAAACGATGATAATGTTCAACACCAATCTTGACCACACCAGATTGGAATAAGCCCTTTCATGTTCACGTGGATGCATCCAATTATGCTATTGGATGTGTACTCGCACAACCTACTGGCGAAGGTAATATGGATCTTCCAATTGCCTATGCTAGTAGACAGTTGAATGCATCTGAACGGAATTATACCACTACTGAGAGAGAAGGATTAGGCATGGTATATGCGGTTAAGAAGTTTAGACACTATTTTCTTGCAAATAAGTTTAAATTTTTAACTGACCATCAAGCATTGTTATATCTCGTAAACAAGCCATGCAATACAGGTAGATTAGTAAGATGGTTTCTCTTACTAATGGAATATGACTTTGAGCTAGTGGTAAGGAAAGGTAAAACTCATTTGAGAGCTGACCATCTTTCTAGGCTCACATCTCGAGAGGCACCGCAAGGAGTATCAGATGATCTTCCTGAGGCTTACCTGTTTAATTTGGAAGTTGTATCTCAGTCAGCTAAGACACTAGTGGCAGTATTGACATACGGGCCTAAACATCCAGTAGTAAACACCCAAGATAGGGAGATAGTAAAAACCCAAAAATATCAGATCATGGCGGGAAGCATGTACAAGCATACAGATCAAGGGATCCTAGCTTGTTGTGTGGAAGAGGATGAGTATGCAAAATGGTTGCAATTAGCACATGTAGGTGCATTAGAGCAACACTACTCAAAGCAACGAACCCTACAGACACTAAGGAGACTCGGAGTGCATTGGCCGAGTATGGAGGCTGATGTCCATAAGTTGTGCAAGGAATGCCCGATTTGCTGCACTAAACCACCTGTGGAACATGCCACTCTTTATCAAGTGTTCATAGTGCCAGACTGGAGTGAACCACTAGTAGCCTTCCTGAGGACGAAAACATTCCCTCAAGATATGACATAGGCCAGAAAAAGAAGTTTGGAACAAGAAGCCCTAGATTACTCACTCATTGGTGATAATCTATACAAGCGTGGTAAAGATGGTTACCTCAGATTATGTGTCCATGAGAGCGAATATCTTAAGATCTTGGAAATTGCTCACCAAAGTGTAGCCGGAGGACATTTTGGACCAGATCGGGTGATTAAAGCAATCCTATTTGCAGGCCTGTGGTGGCCAACCCTTCACATGGATGCACATACCTATGTGAAGAGGTGTGATGTTTGTCAGCGAACTCAGTATCCTATACGCAAGGATGAGATGCCATTGAAACCTATGATGGGTGGACGGGCATTCTGTAAGTGGGGAATAGACTTTGTAGGTCTTATTAATCCCCCAGCTAAGGGTTCACATGCCGAATATATCATCATGGCCACTGACTATCTAACCAAGTGGGTAGAGGTAAAGGCTACGACAAAGAATGATGCTCAAACGACCGCTAAGTTCTTATTTGAGAATGTGTTCACTAGATACGGGCTACCTATAGAGCTAGTAAGTGATAGAGGGACTCACTTCTCGAATGAAGTTATTGAAAGTCTGCTCCAAGAATTCTTGGTTATACACAAGAAGTCTGCCCCCTATCATCCACAAGCTAACGGGCAAGCCGAGAGCACAAATGAGATTCTATGCAATGTATTGACGAAACTAGTGAATAATAAACGTTCTGATTCGGACAAACAGTTACACCATGTTGTTTGGGCATACAGAGTTGCCTATAAAACGGTACTCCAAGCCACACCCTTTCAGATGGTTGTTGGCCAGAATGTAGTGTGTCCATTAGACTTCTTGATACCTACACTAAGGGTAGCACATGAGCATGAGTGGACAGGCCATGAGCTCTCCTTTAGAATCTTTGACCTTGAGCGATTAGGAGAAACAAGATTGAGGGCTGCCGCAGGGATATATGCAGCTAAGAAACAACAGAAGGCGTACTTTGATGCCCATGTGAAAGATAAGGGTTTGAAGGCAGGAGACCTAGTCCTAGTCTACACTTTGAAGCAACATGCACGGAAATTAGAGAAGAGAGGCTATGGACCTATGATTATAAATAGGATCTCGACTAGTGGAGCAATTCACTTAGCCACTCTGGAAGGAGATGTTCTCCCTAGCTACATTAGCGGATGAAGAGTCAAACTTTATCAAGAACCCCTCACTGAGGAAATGCTCAACCGACTCAACACTGCCAAGAAACGCAAAGAAGAGGAAAAGCGAATTCGAGAAGAGGCACAGGCAGAAGCATTGGAACGCATCCGAAGGATGAAGTTGAGAAGACAAGGTAGAGATCAGCCTAGGACAGAGGCATATGCAGATCAAGGGTTGTGAAGTTTCAGGTATTAGCTCTCATAGAATAATTGATCGACATCCTTTTGTGACCTTAGAGATAGGACAAGGAACGAGTGCAAGGACTGTAAGAACCTTGATTGACTCAAGTGCAGCCACTAGTGCTGTTAAACTTTCGTACTGTCAAAAGTTGAACTTAAGTGTCAATCCTATAGAAGCATATCTCATAGGATTGGGAGGTGTGGAAACCCCTTGCATGGGCGAGGTGGAACTTCCCCGCTACATTCAAGATGTTTTAATGATAGTTAAAGTGCTAGTGTGTCAAGATGAGGATTTCACTGAGCCTCTTGTCTTGGGTCAAGACTGGATCTATGATCATGCAGTCAACCTAAACCTAAGAAGTGGACTTCTTCAGGTATGGGTAGATCATAGTCGAATTACAGTTGAGTTAGACAATGGAGCACTCAAGGAATTAGGAAAGGCACACACTCCTAATCCTTCCAGGAGTACACATGAAGATGACCATGCTATTCTTGTCCAAAATTATGTGATGTAGAGGGATGATTATCTCAACAAAGAAGTCGAGGATATGATGGAACTCCCTTCTTTTCCAAAGACCATCGGGATGCAGCAACCAAAGGCAGAAAAAATGCAGCAAAAGCAGACTACCTACACTCAAAGCCAAAAGAAAGTACAAAGCAAGGTGTCCCAGCCACCAAAACAAATGTGGGTGCAGAAAGGCGAGCATCCTATTGCGGTCAAGCCACAACAACTAGCTCAACGTCCTATTATTGACCGACAACACGACAATAATAAGAAGTCTTCCAAAAATTCTTCTGTGAAAGTAAAGCTTATCTAGGTCTAATAAAGTAAGTCTACGATCCAAGGGTCTGGCCGGTTCAGACAGATCTGAAATCGGACACCGTTTGGTCATCCGTGTGTATGACCAAACATCTCGAGTTTAGACTTACTAGGAGGTCTTGTGCTCTTGTGAACAAGTAATCCACTTAGCCTAGTGGTTAAGACTCAAGGGTGTGAAGGAAGAGGTCTTGGGTTCAACCCCCATGGGATACATGGGGAGAGTGTTTCGCCCAAAGAGCTCTAGAACCTTCTAGAAGCATCCACTAGAGTTAACTCTGGCTAACTGGGACACTTGGCGCACATGTAGTTACATGGCTGACACTTGGATGGTTAGTATCCACCTGCCCAAGAAGGCAGTCCCCTAGAGAGAGCTATATATAGAGGCATTTGGTTGGGAGGAGAGTCATCTCTCAAGCACGTGGTGGTCGTAATCCTTGTTCTCTTGCATTGGTATCAGAGCGGCGGTAGGTCTTGATCGGAAATGATTATAAAAGATGTTATCCTTCGGAGTGGTCATTCTTGGGAATCGAACTAATGACATGTAGCATGGCTTACGGCTAAGCTATCCACCAGCACAACGCACGTTGGTGCAAACTTGTCATCACACATACTGCATATAGATTATTTCATTTGAGAAAGTACTACCAAGATTCAATCTGTCGATTGCCGATTATGAAGGAAAGAGATCCATACAAGCATGGAAAAATGTTTGGACGAGGATCAAGAAGACGAATCACTCTTCCAAAGGATCAAGGGGATGAAGCTCTATGTGGAGCTAAGTATTTTCCAAATTATGTTTTCATTTTGATATTTGTTTGCTCGAATGCTCTCATTTAGGATGCATTAATTAGGACTAAAAGCATAGTCCAATTATGATTATCTCAACATGAAAGCTAATTAGAGAACTAAATGGTATTGAAATGACATAAAAGTATACAAAGTACTTTTTTAGTTTTAAGCATGCAATTGAAATTTCTATTTCCGTTCATGCACAAAAATGAAAAGATTATTTGTGCATAAAATAATTGTTTTATGCACATCAAGTTCGCAC
Source organism: Ceratopteris richardii (assembly GCA_020310875.1). Classification (NCBI taxonomy): domain Eukaryota; kingdom Viridiplantae; phylum Streptophyta; class Polypodiopsida; order Polypodiales; family Pteridaceae; genus Ceratopteris; species Ceratopteris richardii. The sequence continues at coordinate 170,526,912 of CM035413.1, forward strand.
TTGCTTGGGAAAGGTAGTTAATTCTCTAGTTCATGCACTTGAATAGTTACCTTTTTCCAGAATAGCAAGCAGGTTGTTTTTGCATGGATGCTTGTTTGAATACCTAATAAGCTTGAGATTTGCTTAAGTTCATTACACTTGCATGAACTCACATGCATTTGCACCCAAAAATGGGCATTTGCATACATGAACATACATTTGCATGCAATTAGATGCATGTGCATACGCATGATCTTTTGGTAAGTAGCTGAACACGTATACTTTCATTCCTTTCTTTCTCTAACTTGACTTAGCTAGGTGGAAAAAATAGAAAATTACCTAGTTGCAAGGATCTTGACCATCATGCAACTAAGTATCTAGTCTATTTTTTCCCAAAAAGTGATACATAGGTACCACTTAGTAGGAGTCTTTTTGAGGAAAAGAAAGCATGCTGAAAGTAAGTATTCATTTTTTCTTGTCATTAAGATGCCAAGAAAATAGAGCTACTTTCCAATGTGCATGCTCAGTCTAAGTTTGGGAAGAAACCTAGACATTCTTAGCAACTAACGAGGATTTAGTTGTTTTTGGATGGTCATGTTCATGCACCAAGTAGGGAAGTTTCTGTTGAAACACAAACCAATCGAACTTGTAAGTTCAACAAATTTTGGAAGGTTTAATACTTTAATATTCATCAAACATTGATGAAAATAAGTAGAAGTATTAAACTTCTAGAATCCCTGGAACTCTAGTGTTCATAGATGTTAGTTTCCAGAAATGCATCTCGAGGCATGATGCAAGGGCGAAAACTTTTGAAGGAAACTTCTTGATTCTATTTAAGCTAATTCAAGGCTTAAAAAAGAAAGACAAATATTAATTGATCTTTAGGAATCAAGTAATTTCCTAAAGTCATGACAATTAATGAAATGATTCAAATTATTTGTTGAAACAGATATATCTTAGGAAATCATGATATTTCCTAAAGACAATTTAGGAAACAAGTTCTTTCCTAAAAGATTAGCTTCATGTGGTAAGGCCTTGAAGAGACCCAAGTAAAGTAATCTTTGGAAATTAAGCTATTTCCTAAAGATAAGCTAATGAAAGAGTCCAATTAACTATTTCATTAGTTAAATGAGAATATCTTTTGGACAAGCAAAGCCTTAAGTCTTGGTCTTATCCAAAAGTCTAGAATTCCTTTTGAAGATCTTTCTAGTAAAGGAGAAGATTCCAAGATGCATCATTAGCTTAGTATTACTTGATTCCTTGGTAGGAATCAAAAAATTCTTGAAAGAAAAATCTCCCCAGATGTGAGACTAGCATCTTTCAAGAGAAGTTTATAGCAAGTAGTTCCCAGCAAATCCCTAACCACCAGTTTGGTATTTAAGTCCAAATAGTGATATAACCTAAAGGTATATCAAAGATTCTTAGCTTTGGAATCTTAAAAGCATTAGAAAATGCTTGGACTTAAGTTGAGGGAAAGATCTCTAAAATCCTGCAGGTAAGCAAAGAATCTTAAGATAGTTTAAGAGATCTTAAAGATAAAGACAAACTTTATTTTTGTCTCAAGTATCAACCAGACTTGATCAAACTTGGCCATGATTGCCCAAGAATGTACGATTAGAACTACTCTGTAGATTGCCCAAGTATTGGCAGTAAAAATTCCGTTAGGAATTATTCACTCAAGTTCCATTTATCGAATGGAAAAAATTGTGAAAAAAGTAAGTTGTTCCAAGTATGAACATAGTGAAGGAATTCCAAAAATGTAGTCTGCAACCGTGAAAATGGTACTTAAGTCTGTGGAAGGTAAAACATAAGTGTTTGCCTATCCTTAAAGGGATTTTGGTACAAATCTAGAGAGCATGAGTGGATGCTCAGACTTATGTAGTAGAGAGATTCCTATAAAGTCCTGGCCAGGATAGGTACCTAAAAGCATTAGTAGAAAGGAATCTAAAGACAAGAAGTCAAAAGCTCTTGTCGCTACAAAATTGTTCAAGAATTGAACTTGAATTTGATAAATTCAAGAACTTGGAATTCTGGTTGGTTTTCATTTGAAAACCCTAGCAAAAAGGATTGGAGATATTCTATTAAAGGTTTTCAAGTTCCCAAGGTTAAGCACAAGATCGTGAAACGATCATGACAAGGGATTAAAACCTAGAATATCAAGATAGAGATAGTGCATGAGATTGCGAAATTCTTGTCAAGAATTAAAGCTAGAAGGTTCTCTATCAAGAGATGTTGTAGACTTCATGATAAAATTCACTCACATGTCAATGTGAGTATAAAATAGGGTGGTATGGGACACTAGATTTTATACTCAGATTGATGTAGGAAAGATGGTATGGGACATCGGACCGTGAGATGATGATTATCTTTTAGTCCTCGTTTGGATCTTGAAGTTAGGTTTGATCTTCAAGGGAATTAAAATTTCAAAGAAGAAGTTTAAATTCAATAAGGATCTCAAGATACTTCAAGATAACTTCAAGATCAAGGAAACAGAAGATATGAAGTAAGTAACTTCCAAGATCTTCTTAGAACACTTCAAGCTTAAGTGTTATGATAAAAAATCTTTGATAAATTTCTGAAAGAAGTTGGACTTTGATTTTGAGTTGATCTTTTCAACTAAAGATTTAATTGACAAAGTCAAGCATCAAGTTCCTAGTGTAACTTGATAATTTCACTCTTTTAACTCAAAGAAATGCACAAGAATTGCATTCACGATTAGGAGTCAAAAAGTCTGAATCTAACGTGAACTTAATCTCAAGTAAAGCGTTATTTGAATACAAAACTCATCAACAGAACCTCAGCGGGTCGACACGCTGATGTTGGTTATCACACTAGTATTTTGTGGCTGGATGATGTTTTCAAGTTGCTTTGAATCTTTTTGAGAATCCGGATTATTTCTCTTAATGATAAAGAAAATGCTTGAAATCTCTGTTGAAATAGATCTTTTTGAAATAGATCGTTCAAAAGTTAAAGTCATGAGTCATCAAGTACTTGACTCATAGCAAGTTTACGTGTCTTTGAAGAATGGATTGGTTGAACAAAGTTTTAGTTATTCCTTTCTGCTTTCCAAATCTTTTAGAATTGGCTCAGATATGGTATCTGATTCCTTTCGAAAAAGACCAGGGTTCGCCGAATAGACCCAAGTAACTAAATTAAACATCCTATACAGATGTTCTGTTCAAGCATCTTTTCAAACTTTGAAAGATGAAAAGTTCAAGATTAACTTATTTATTTAAGTTTTGCTTCAAGTTATAGCATAAATAATTTCTTAGAGTCCAATAGACTCTAGAATAGACAAGTTAGGAATTGCTCAACAGATTGACAATTCCCAAGAACTTTTAGCTCACATCTTTGAGAAAAGTGTCCTAAGTTGGACAATTTTCATTTTGAATTTGAATTGGTCAAGTTAATATGGTTGATTCAACACAAATGGTAAACTTTCTCCTACAGTTTAGGATTTTTAAACTCATTAGGACAAAGTAGTCCTCTAGTCGGGTGAAAAAATCAAGTAACTGATGGATCAAAGTTAACCATTATACAAACATCTAAGTTAGATGTTTGGGACAACTAAACTTCAAGTTCTCCAAAACAAATTCAAGTGAATCAAGAATCCTCAAAGTCTTGCAAGGGATAAGAATCCCACCTTCATTACTAAGTTCATGCATCAATTATGACTAGAAATGGACTAGTAATTTGAATCCACCTAGTTCACGTGTTTGTGCCTAGATTGCATATCCAGAAACTGTGAATTAGCCAGGGATGTGTTTAGATCCACCCTCATTATTCTTCACTAGTTTGTACTTTCTCCCGTTCATCAAAGTGCAAAACCAGATAGTGTTTTGAATCATTTGGGCAGGGATGCCACCACAAAGATGAGACATGTTCTTCCAGTTTTGGAACATGACCATGTTCTTCCAGTTTTAGAACATGAGGCTCGGGGGTTGCCTAAAGTATGTATATAGCTCTATTTTCGAGGACGAAAATATTTTCCAAGGGGGGAAGAATGTAATAAAGTAAGTCTACGATCCAAGGGTCTGGCCGATTCAGACAGATCTGAAATCGGACACCGTTTGGTCATCCGTGTGTATGACCAAAGATCTCGAGTTTAGACTTACTAGGAGGTCTTGTGCTCTTGTGAACAAGTAATCCACTTAGCCTAGTGGTTAAGACTCAAGGGTGTGAAGGAAGAGGTCTTGGGTTCAACCCCCATGGGATACATGGGGAGAGTGTTTTGCCCAAAGAGCTCTAGAACCTTCTAGAAGCATCCACTAGAGTTAACTCTGGCTAACTGGGACACTTGGCGCACATGTAGTTACATGGCTGACACTTGGATGGTTAGTATCCACCTGCCCAAGAAGGCAGTCCCCTAGAGAGAGCTATATACAGAGGCATTTGGTTGGGAGGAGAGTCATCTCTCAAGCACGTGGTGGTCGTAATCCTTGTTCTCTTGCATTGGGTACCCAAGAAGTTGATGAAGGCTGACCCACAATCAAGACAAATTTGGGTGCCTAAGACTTGCTTGCGGGCTCAAATAGCTACACACAGATCACACCATGTACAGAATGATTCACTCACTCGAATAGCCGATGCCCACTCTTATTCGATACACACAAACACATGTTTGCTCACGAGCACTAGTCGACTCACTTGTAAATGGGTCCCTAAAAAGCCTCATTTCCAAGCAGACACCCTCATAAAGCCCTCTCGAGTCTTCACAAAACCAAAACCGAAAGCCACCCACTATGTTTGGCAGCCTAAAGCTTGTAATAAACCCCCAGACCCCATTTGTAAATTCATCCCCACCTACTAACTGCATCATTCTCACACTGCATCTTTTCACTTAGCTCATAGGACTACTTGTTCACTAACAACACACACAATCATTGAGCACTCATTGACCTACTAACTCATCACTCACCTCATGTTAATGTTGTAACGGGGATAAAAATTGTTCTATCTTGTCCATTACGATGTTAACGCATGATTCTATATTCTCACAGAACCAGCAAGCAAGCAGTAACATGGCAGAAGCAGGAGGCACTAGTTCCCAGGCAGGGTCCAGCGCCCAAATTGTGGACATTGAAACCCTCCTCCTCGAACCACAACTCATTGAGAGGCCTCAAGAACTTAGAGCTGTGCATGTGCTTCCTATTCAAGACCCTCCACAGGGACACACTTCTCAAGTGGGTCAACACGCACATTGGTTTAGTGAGGGTAAACACGCACATTGGTTCAGTGATGTCGCAGGACCGTTGGGAGACAGCACCTACTTTTGGGAGGCAGAAACTGAGTTTAATGGCAAATGGGGACGCTACCACTTCTTCACCCGTGAATTTGAGCAGTACCAGAATGCAGAAGTAATGCGATCGGTATGGACCAAAGCGGGCTTGGATAGCTATTTCCGGGCACATTTTCCTAAGCCAGACTTCCTGCGTTGCTCCTACTTTATCAGTATCATCACCCCTAGCAGAGCTAAGGGTGGTGATAGTACTTTCATGCTACCCTCACTGACGCCAGGCCACGAGCTCAAAAGATTCAAACTGACCCTCAACCTAGTTCGGGAAGCATTGAACATGCAAGGTATGCATATTCCCACTGAGAAAGAAACAATGATTCCCGGCAGGATGAAGCACAAGGATCTCAACAAGTTGAAGGACATGGTAGCAATGACCCCAACCATCGCCCTCCACCTACAAATGGTAATGCAACACTTTGCCTTCCCCACCCAAGAACGCTTCACGATGCCACCAAAAAGAATCTGGTTCATCTTGTACTTAGTGGAGACAGAGGATCTCACAATCAATTTACCACACTAGATTATAGATCAGATCCACCTAGCCCATCAACGATGGAATAAGACACAGAAGAACGTGCTTCATGGGTGTTGTGTGCTGACAAAAATAATTTACAAGTGCTTAGCTTATGACGTGCCCATCCAAAGAGCACTAGTGTGGTCCCGAGCTCAGGAGTTCCAGAGACGACTATCCATAACGGGTCCTCCCTCAAAGAAAATGAGAGGTACAGTCCAATTACCGTGTGCCCAAGCAAGGGGAGCCACCACCATACCAAAGGTGACCCCTCCACAAACGCGACATATCTGTCAGTTTACAATTCGCTTGCCCAGACAGAGTGTAGAAGGACCTAATCTAGTTTTCCCTCCAATCCCTTCTGACCTAGAGTTTCCACAAGGCTACACCTTGAATGATCTCACTGATGAAGAAATCGCTAGGCTGATCAATGAATCTAACTTCGAGACGGAAGCAGAGAAGACCCTAGGACCACAACCCACTACAACAACTTCAGCCCCGACCCAACCGGAAGTAGTAGAAGTAGAAGAGGATGAAGAAGGGACTGAAGAAGAAGAAGCAGACGAGGAGCATGATCAAGAATATGAAGAAACTTCAGATTTAGCAAGTGCCCCAGCATATTCGGCACAAATAAAAAGATTATATGAAACCATGAAGCGATTCTAGGAATCCATGAACCTGTCATGGACACAAAGAAAACCATCTTGAACCTTATATTCTATGTCAATTTCTATATCTCATGATTGGTTCAGATTTTGGACAAACTAATGCTTCCATTGCGTCCGCAACGTGCCAAAACCCTAAGATCGATTGTTTACTCGCTTGATTCTGATATTCAGAGGTCCCATTTTGGATTGATGACATCATCATTTCGCAACCGCCCTTGAAATCCTATATAAGGAGGCTTGGGCCACATTCATTCTCAGTCTTGCCAATGCCAGTCTTGGGAGCTCAAGGAGTCGTGACCTCCAAGTAAGTACGTTCAAGTTCCACTTCAAGTTCTAGTCTTGTTTCTAGCTCTAGTCTTGTCTAGTCTTGTATTGTGGACATCCTTTCTTGTCCTATTGTAATCTTGTAGTACGAGATCCTTTCTAGTTATTTCTTGTATCCAATTCATATCCCTGAGGGGAATTCTTGTAATCGAGATATCTTGTTTCCTACCTACGATCTCGGGTTGTGGGATCTCCTGTATCATCTCTAGTCGAGTTTTCCATACCTATCGGTCCCGGGTTGTGGGATGTCTTGTATCAATCGTATATTCTTGTCTCATTTTCCCTACATGGGTGTTCTTGTAATCATAAGTGTATTTCCGAAATCTTGTCTACTGTAGTCAGAGAGCACAATCTAGTGCTCCCCTGACATTTTGGCAAGACTATCTTCATCAAGACCAGGCACCATGGATTCCTTATGCAAGGAGATTCAATCTACCATAAAGAACATGATCGACCATGTCCAAAAGATGAAAAGATTGCTACGACAGGATGATCGATCAGTTTCAAGTTATGCCTTGAATATCAAGATGTTGTTTCATGGAACTACATATCAAGAAGACTACATGGTTAATCAATTCGAAGTGGCCTCAATCCTGAAGTCAAGTATCTCTTGCAATCCATGCCTCAAGCAAATACCTTGGAGGATGTTATCAATCAGGCAGTTCAATGTGAGAACCAATTATTCAAAAAAAGTCAAGCCCAAGAGCTAGAAGGGTTGAATAATCAAGACAATGTTCTTCAAGAATCCGAATCAAGAACCTTTGAAGCCCAAGGAGTCAGTACAAATGATATGGAGTATGCATGTTATGAAGATATCAAGAAGGTAAAGGATAAGGAGGAGTTCATGTTCAATCAAGGAGGTGGGCTTACTCAACACTCTTCATCAAAGATCTTGGAAACACCACACCGTTACACTAAAAGCTCAAAGGACCTATATTGTCATGAAGCTAAGGAAGCTCAAGGGAGACCCAATCCTTCACCACATTTCAATATTAAGGATCATGAAGGATTCAAGGTTGATCGTGTCTTAGATTCAAGAATCTCTCGAGGAGGATTGGAATGCTTTAGTCATTGGAAAGCATATGACATCAGTGATTGTACTTGTGAATTTACAGAAAATCTTCAAAGAGCAAAAGTCAAGGTTCGAGAATTCCATAAGAAGAATCCAATGAAACCCAAGCTAGTGAACATGGTTGCTCCTCGTGGAACTCGTCGCTTGAGGGGGAGGTGATGTCATGGACACAAAGAAAACCATCTTGAACCTTATATTCTATGTCAATTTCTATATCTCATGATTGGTTCAGATTTTGGACAAACTAATGCTTCCATTGCGTCCGCAACGTGCCAAAACCCTAAGATCGACTGTTTACTTGCTCGATTCTGATATTCAGAGGTCCCATTTTGGATTGATGACATCATGATGACATCATCATTTCGCAACCGCCCTTGAGAACCGCCCTTGAAATCCTATATAAGGAGGCTTGGGCCACATTCATTCTCAGTCTTGCCAATGCCAGTCTTGGGAGCTCAAGGAGTCGTGACCTCCAAGTAAGTACGTTCAAGTTCCACTTCAAGTTCTAGTCTTGTTTCTAGCTCTAGTCTTGTCTAGTCTTGTATTGTGGACATCCTTTCTTGTCCTATTGTAATCTCGTAGTATGAGATCCTTTCTAGTTATTTCTAGTATCCAAATCATATCCCTGAGGGGAATTCTTGTAATCGAGATATCTTGTTTCCTACCTACGATCTCGGGTTGTGGGATCTCCTATATCATCTCTAGTCGAGTTTTCCATACCTATCGGTCCCGGGTTGTGGGACGTCTTGTATCAGTCGTATATTCTTGTATCATTTTCCCTACGTGGGTGTTCTTGTAATCATAAGTGTATTTCCGAAATCTTGTCTACTGTAGTCAGAGAGCACAATCTAGTGCTCCCCTGACAGAACCTGCATGCGGACGCGGTGGGCTTAGATGAAGCCATTCATTCAGCTATGGCTTATATTCATCGCTTTGAGAAACTGGTGCCTACACATCCCATGCGCTCCGGCAAGTAGATTCACATGAATGTATCAGCACCAGGAGACACTACACAAACAGAGGAACGACACGAGGCACCACCATCACCACCTATCACTACACACTTCACTTCACCACACGATACTACCACCCCAACTTCAACACTCACCACATATGTTATGGGGATTCCTATCTCACCAGGCACCCAATTTGGTGGAATCACCATGCCCACATTTACAACAATATTCACGAACATCACATCCACCCCACCCACGGTGCCCCTCTACACATTCACCCACACTTTTGACACCATGGAAACATCACCAACCACAACACCACTCCCTCCCCCTACTCTACCACCATCTCCCATACCCCCTCCACCCACATCACCTCTTGTGTCCACTTCATTCACTATCCCTTTTCCCCTCCCCATTCCCCCCGCATCCCCCACCTTCCGTGCATTCATAAACGTAAATAATATGTTTTATACATTATATCAGTGTGTACATCAGTTGCAGACAGAATACCAAACCTTGGAAGATCGACATCGCCAAATAACGACGGATCATGAGCAACTACAGAAGAGGCTTGCAGCTTTGGAAGCAGAAAATACTGACCTAAATCAACGCTACACTACGCTCGAGCACGCTCACCAGACCCTTTTGGAAGCTCCCCAGTCATCTGAATCCAGTGAAGTTAAAAAACTAGTGGCTCTACTGGAACTTTATCACTCAGAACATGTTAAAAGCTGTTGCAACCTGACCTTACTCAGAAAGCACATGGCAATTGCCCTCGAAGAGAACAAGCGCCTGCAAAGGCAGAATGAAGAAAATCTAGAGGCAGCCATGGAGGGTTCCCCCTAGGAGATCGACCCTGAACGATTCAAAGCTGTTCCATCTGACACTATGAAGACAATTTTAGAAAGCTGTGCAGATCTATTGGAAGCACATGATGAGCTGGGCAAAGAACGGGATACTCTCTGTCAACAGCTAACGATGCAAGAAGCCCTACTCAAGATCACTGATTCTACCACCACTACAGAAGAGGTAAAGGCACTGAGAGAACATGTCGCAGAGTTGCAAAGTAAGTTACTCCAATATGAAAGACAACCCTCCCCAGTCATCAAGCCAGAACCAGAAGAATTGGTACCCATTGATGTGGATCAGTCCTATGAAGAGCCATATGTTCCTATGCCAATGCCGGGTGGTCAACAAACCGCTGAGGGATTGGACACACTAGAGGTAGAAGCCCCAGAATGGATGTAGAAACTCGTAAAAATAGCCAATACACATGATGATCGAGTAGTGGTCCAGATTGAGTCCATGAGTAAGATTGAGGACACCATTATCAAATCCGAATATTTCCGAAGTATGTCTCATCACAGATGGATAGGCACCAACAATGATCAGTATGTGTCGTATTGTGTACTCTTGGCAGATTACAATGCAGAGATTCAATGACGATGTGGCAAGGCTCCAACCTTTGCCACACAATTCGGCCCTGATGACATCCCTGAGAGTGCTAAAAAAGGATCCATTCCTCAACCTACCTGGCGGCTACGACTCTTAGAAACTTACCCTGAGATGGTTCGAACTTGGAATAACATGCCACTCTTCATTAAGTATAATCCCTGTTATGCTCCCATACTTAGAAGACGCACATGGCCTGAGTTTGCCATCGCTGTGAAGGAGATAAAAGGCTGTGCAAAGTGGCTCAATTACGTATATCTGGCACCACCAAGGGGACAGGCTACAGTGGGCTACATGATCTCCACCATCCGCCACTGGGGAGTCAAAATGCGCAACATCCCAGATGTAATGGCTCAGATGTGCATAAAGATATTCGAGTTAATGATGGTTACCTTTAGTACCTTCAAAAATATTCAAGATCCACATTTCTCAGGTGTCAGATTCACAGCAGGTAACCTTGACTTGGTCTATGATATGAGTACAACTCCCTCCATCCAGGTAATATATGCATGGCATGCACGAATTAAGTACCTCCCTGCTTGCTACAAGCAAACATTTGAAGAGATGTTCATCATGGGATTCTGGGAATACCACTCTGAAGTCTTTGTTCCCAGACCCTCCCATCTGCTCCACCTCTTTGCAATGGAGCGGACACTACATTCAGAACAACTGTGTGTGCCACATCCGGACATCCCAGGTCCAGCGGATTGGGATGCCCTCCTAATTGATCTAGCACGGGGATTGCGGCTGGAAGAACACCACCTAGCTTCAGACGTGGTCGAATTCTATGTCAAACGCTTAGCCAAACAGGGGTCTGTCAGAGATGACAGACGCGAGAGAGGAGGGGGGTGTTGGAAGCAGTCAAAGCACCCAAGGACTCACAAGACAAGGAAGCCAAAGAAGGGAGCCAGAGCAGAGAGAAGGCACAAGCAGACAAAGTATTCAACAAAGATCTGGCAAGTAGGCCATTCAAATTTTTCAAAACCAACACCCTCATAACAGTGATTCTCATTACTAAAAATCATTGTAAATACCATTTCATCTTTTTGTAACTCCATTTTGTGCAAGCCGAGGAGTCCTCAAGCTTGAGGAGTATTAGAAGGATCATCGTACCAATTTTCATGATTTTTAGATGTCGTTTGAGCCCTCAAATAGGCCCTAGAACCTAATTTTTAACTACGCCGGACACTAGGTCTGGACAGCGTCAAAAACTATAAATAGAGATAGAGAGCTCATTTTTGAGGTAGATTGTTGTAGAATTGAACTTGTAAGAGCACTTTTGAGTAATCTAAAGAACTCCATTGTCTCTCTCTTTGTTCTTGCCTTGTGTGCACGTGTGTGTGTATGTGTGTGCATGTTTGTGTGCTTCTCACTCACACACTTGTGCCATCACTTGTTCGAGGTCATCATACCATCCTCATGTCTTCCCGGATTGACATTAAAGGAGGTGCTACTCATCACTGAGCCACAACATCTAACTCCAATAGACATTTTGAAACATCTCTTTTGCGTAAAGCGTAAAAATCCAAGACATGTTGTAGCAAATTGTGCATCGAATCAGGTTTATTGTGCAATCCATGATAGAAACGTGTCCTTACAATGCTAAGATTAAAAATCATTTAGTAGTAAATGTAGTAATACATGAGTTTGGTGATTCTACAACAAATTATGTTCCCCTCGATCTTCAGAACACGGCTTATTCATCTTATAAAAACTTTCAAGCACCACGACCAGGGAATTACAATCAGCCATGATGGAACCAGGGTTCTGCCAATGCCAATAATCAAACATTCAAACCACCTTGCCATTTTTTGGTGAACTGGGCCATATTCGCAGACATTGTAAGGATGCCCAAGAAATGACAAATGCAGAAGGACCGACGAAACCCAATGGCAAACATGGCCATTATTACACCTATCGAAGCACAAGCTACTACTATCCAAACATGATCAGGAAAAGTCCCGCAACCAACCGCTGAAGCATTTGAACCAGGTTTTAAGGAGCAATAGAGAATGTTATCCAAGGCAACAAAATGGGCCCAAGCTGAAGCTATCATCTTCCTTGATCTTGTGTCCATTATTGCTTAGATAGTAGAACCCCCTGTATCAACTACACCAAACTCTTCAGTAGCGGAACCACCCGAACCATCCGACACATTATCGGAGCCGTCTCCCAGCAAAGCATGGGACATTTTGTCTAAAGCACCGAACACCTTGCAGTTGGGATAATTGTTGAACCTTATCTTTGGCATGCGACAACAATTTCAATAGCAGGATAATCTGGATTAGAGCTTAGCACTAGCTACAACTACTATACACCCAGAACCAAACACAAAAGTTGAACCAAACACAAAAGTTGATCATGTGGCTCCTTTGATTACAGTTTGGTACAAAAATCACAAAATTACACAAGTTCCGTAGATAGTGGCTTTGGCATAAATATTGCCACTACGGCTTTGTGTAAGAAGGTTGGTTGGAATCAAATTGAACCAATAAAGTTCTTTGTTTGTATGGTTGACTAGTCTAGGGTCCATCTGATGGGGTTAGTATGAAACATTCCCATTACACTCCAAGGTGCGGTCTTTTACATGAATTTTATTGTTCTGGATCTATGCGATTCTAGCCTGGATTATAATTTACTTTTTGGCTGTCCTTGGCTAAAGAAGGCCAAAATCTTGCAAGATTGGTCATCACATGAACTGATCTGTAAATGAGACCACCGTTAGTACACTATTCCCCTTGATGATATTAAACCTTGTGAGATACATGCTAGGCCTTATGTAGTTGAACTAGTCCATATGTTGGATGGTCTTTTGGAAGATGAGGAAACAACATTCCTTTCAACAAACTAGGATCTTCTCTCCTTAGGAATAGTGGACTTACAACATGTATTGGACCTTGTCAATGACGCCTTTTACTTTTCAACCTACCTCGATTGAGACCGAAACTTTCTTGGATGATATATTGGACCTAATGGACTTACATAAGAATCTTTATCATGGGATGGAAAATACCTTTGGGTAGCAAAATTATGTCTCTAAGGATCAACTAATTACATGTAACCTAGGTGATGAGTTCAATCCATGGCTTGTAAAGATCAGAGTGGGACTAGATGAATCATTTAAACGGGATCTCCTCGCGTTGTTAACTGAGTTTGTTGATGTTTTTGCATGGGATTATAAGGACATGAAAGGTCTAGACCCTAGAATATACCAACATCGCGTGGTGCTAAAACTGGATGCTTATCTGACAAAGCAACAAAGCTATAGAATGAGCCCCCATTATGCAAAACAAGTAAAGGATGAATTGGATCTCTTATTGTGGGTTGGGTTTATTGTTCCAGTCTAACATGCAGAATGGATCTCTTTGATCGTTATCGTACCTAAAAAGAATAAGAAACTCCAAATTTGTGTTGACTACCAAAAAATCAATGCTTCCACTATTCCTGATTTTTCCCTTTTTGGACAATATGCTTGATGAATTCACAAGTCATATTGAAGATAATCTTCTTCAACACCACCTACATCACCTACAATTAGTGCATTTCCAAGCATCAAAGGATGTGTTTCAACACCTTGCATAATATTCCAAAAGCCTTTTGCTAATAATACATGATGCATCATGTATGCCCACAATGGGTAGTTGGAATCATCCAACTTATCCTCAGTAACCAACATATGGAATACATCATTGTTTTCAGTCATGGCTACTTATTGAATACCCTGATGCAAAAACTTGATTATATCTCAAAAAGTTGAACATAAATAGCCAATTGAGCTATGCTAAACCTATATAAGACTTCAAGGAACTTGTACATATAAACTAAAAACTATATATATATATATGTTTGGCACAAAAGGACAAAATTGCTTGTATAATCATTATGATATTGTGCTTAGAGGCTCAAAAAAGATCAAATAAAATTTTTTATGCCTTTGGAAGGGTCTATTTGATGTGGGACATTGCATCACCCCAAATATGCTCACCAATTTTATGCGATTTTAAAACTATGAAGAAGAAGAAGCTTGGAGAAAAGCACAACAAGATTCTATTACCAAATGAATATACAAAAGGTAAGGGACTCATTAGGATAATAGGCGTATATACAAGCTAGGGGGGAAAAACCTCTCAAAGAGAGAAAAAAATGCCTCCATGGTCCTAAGTGTGTTCACACACATCACTACTGAAATATATCAACAATACCTGAGGTTAGTGTATATATATATATATATATATATATATATATATATATATATATATATATATATATATATATATATATATACACACACACACACACACACACACTAGGCTTCTTCCTTTGAGAAAAAATGGGAAGACTCTTTCCTTGTTAGAATACAATCCATGTACAAATATTAACAAAGGCTAAAAATTTAGGAGCATTGAGATTAGAACAATTAAAAAAAAATTGCATGTGTTTCTTGATCTTCCTTCTCTACTTTAGCTTGCTTTCTACTTCCAACACATAGATAATTAGCAAATTCAGATTATAGGCTTACAAACAAGAGAGAAAAATGTCTAATCATAACTAAGTGGCTTCACAAATATTACTACCAAAATGAACTTATAATATGTATATTACTCTCTATCGACAAATACAAAGTCTTTATGCATGTTACTCTCTATGGACACCTACAAACTTGGATTATGTGATCACCAGTTAAAATCTAATTATTCTCTTTTTGTTCTTATTGGTCATGGGCTATGATGCGACTCATTGTTATAGTATCACATTATTGTTACATAACTCCTTCTGTGAGTTATCTTATAGAGTCTATTGTGACAATCTTGTAGTCTTGGTGATCAAAATCCATTGTTTTCTTGAGATCAATCACCTTTATATGACTAGTATCTCACAAGCGAGACTCAAACTCTTCAGATTCTCTCATACTCATGAGTGTGTAACCTCAAACCACATCAAGTGTGTACCCACTAAACCACACTTCCTTGAGTATCTTGTGAATGAGTGATCTACTTGAATTTTGCAAACTATTGATGTAGTTCATACAATATATGAAACGGATGAACTTCGGTAGAGAAACACCAACTCTAGTTCACCCTACATGAGATGCTCCTGATTAATCCAAAGAACTGCAAAAATATTGTGATTGGAGAGGACAATAAGGGCTACATAGAAATCTCTACTTACCGAGAAGGAGGTTTATTCCAGGGTTTTCTTTTGCGCCGGCCGATCTTAAGCAGGAGGGTGCTATTATCTTCAGAGCACGGCCGATCTGAAGCAGGAGTGCCCTATTGTCTTCAGAGCACGGTGCCATGGTATGTTTAGCCTTCCAGCTCATGAGGCTGGCTTCTTGCTTCACTTCTCCGCGATCTGTGTGTGTTTTTATGGCGGTCCCTTCTTTCTTACTGAATTTTGATGCTATCACTGCTTAGGCTCCGAAGAGGGGGACAAAGTTTCCGGCTCCTGTTGCAGCGGAAAAGAAAAAGGTAAGATCGACATCTCTGTTGTTGCTCGGATTTGGTATGCGAGTTTTCAATGGTGTCCTATCGAATTGAGAGGTATCACTGAATTTTCCGGTGCTCTGTTGTTGCGGTTTGGTGACCAAGACGATATTATTCTACATTTGTTGTTCTCTCACATGTTTGGCTTATCGACTATCGAAGAGTATATCTGGACACTTCATTTTAACGTGTTTGATCAGAACTTTTGTTTGATTTTCCGAACAAGTACTTAGTCAACTAACAACAGTAAAAATGAATATGTGCTGAATATTCTACGCGAAAGATGAACGGATAACTGAAAATTACAGCAAGTACTGGAAAATGACGTTCTCTTAGATGAGATTTGAATGTCTATAATGTTGCAGGTTAAGTTTGTGCGTCTAAGTTGTAGCTGTGTTTCAAAGCTATAATCTGAGGTCTCAACAGTTTATAACTTGCTCAGTCAGTCAGTGATTTTACTTGGACCTTACGTAGTCTATAGACTGAAAACGTGTGCAACTTCTTTTGCATTTAGTCTTTGATGATCTCAGATAGGGCATTTTGTCCCTTCTAGTGCGGACAACATGAAGCCTTTCTGCATTGCAGGTTCCTCAGAAGGTGGTAAATCCTCTATTTGAGAAGCGGCCTAAGCAGTTTGGTATTGGAGGAGCATTGCCGCCAAAGAAGGACTTGCACAGATTTGTCAAATGGCCTAAATATGTCCGAATACAGAGGCAAAGGAGGGTCCTGAATCAACGTCTTAAAGTTCCACCGGCATTAAATCAGTTTACGAAGACTCTGGATAGGAATCTGGGTATGTGTAAAGTTTTTGGTGCTTTTTGTAATTAAAACTCTCGAGTTCCAGTATATTCATTCCAGCATTCCTGTGTCATATACATGGGTGTAGTTTCCTATCATACGTGTTCTTACTGTAGGTTTCCTGTTTTCTAGCATCTAGCCTTTTCAAGATGCTGCTTAAGTACAGGCCAGAGGATAAGGCCGCTAAGAAAGAGAGGCTGTTGAAGAAGGCGCAGGCAGAGGCGGAAGGAAAGACAATTGAAAGCAAGAAACCTATTGTTGTGAAGCATGGAATCAACCATGTCACGTATCTTATTGAGCAGGTACTTCCTGGGTCTACAACACACTACTACTCATCGAAGCTCCTGGGTGTGCTGTGGAATTTTCTGATTTTGCTGTAGTGTGGGTTTCTTAAGAAGCTCAATAACGGGTTCTCATCTGCATCTAGGGCAAAGCACAGCTGGTGATTATTGCTCATGATGTGGATCCCATAGAGTTGGTTCTTTGGCTTCCAGCTCTGTGCAGGAAAATGGGAATTCCCTATGCAATTGTCAAGGGAAAAGCTCGGCTTGGCCAGGTATTTGCAGTGTTAATCTTATCAGTTATCAGTTTGGATGATGTGTCATTTCATCTTTTTGTTTCTCACATCTGAAAAAAAAAACTAGATTGTTCACATGAAGACTGCCACAGCCTTGTGCCTGACTTCTGTGAAGAATGAAGACAAGCTGGAATTCAGTAAAATTGTTGAAGCAATCAAGGTATTGTCACATATTTGTTGCATAACTAACACACGTGGCTATAACGAGCACCTAACTTTTAATCATGTGGTTGCAGGCGAATTTCAATGATCGCTTTGATGATCTTCGGAGGCAATGGGGTGGTGGAATCATGGGTGTCAAATCTCAGGCCAAGACCAAGTCTCGCGAGAAAGTCCTTGCTAAAGAAGCAGCTCAAAGGATGTCATAGAGTGTGTGTGGCCATGTAGTATCTGGGAGTTAAAGTACAGAATCCAACACTGACTTCTGTCAAAGAGGAATCTCTGTCTGCGATTAGAGTTGTAGTCACTATTTAATCATGAGTTTTTTTGTTTATGTTAATTCCAATTTATATTGACTCAAAATTTTTTACTTTTCACACTATGGCTTGTAAAATGGGCTCTGTTTGTCTCCCTAGCCCTTGTTTAGTTATACTTGATTATTTATATATGATTTTTTGTGAAGCAAGTTACAATTTCTGTGATGTCCTTCAGTTCTTACTATTTCTTATCTTCATCATTCAGGAGCTCGGAAGAGGTGTCTTCGTCATTCTGAAGCTTTGAAGAGGTAAGGTTGTGGAGGATGTATGAATCATGGGTGGTAGCATGCAAGGCCCTAGTGGCTGTTTTTGGTTGATGATGTTGGAGTCTTCACCATGTTGATGAATTGAACTTTTTTATAGTGTTTTTGGAATCCGAGATTCATCTCTTAGAGAGGTGCACAGGGATTTTCTTACTATTCCCTTCTAATGAAGTGCCTGTGAACTTCGTAGTCAGGTATATTTCAAAGATAGATATCAAATCAATTAAGCTATGTTGTTTTTTTTTGGGTGAGCTGTTGAGCTGATGCACACATATAATTAGCGTGGTGTTGCAAAGTGAATTAAGTTATGCTCCATTCCCATGGCCTAGAGCAATGTACTTTTAGTGGACATATAAACTGGACTACCTGGTACTTCCTGTGTCACTTGTTATGGGTTTGTCCATCTGGAATATGGACCATCTTCCTTATGAAATGGCATATGGGCTGTTTCTCCAGTCTTTCTTTACACAATTCTCCTAGAACCAGAAGCCATAGACACGTGGGTTTCGCTTGTCACAGACGAGCACTTTCAGACATTTTCGGGAAAACTTATAATGTCTTCTTTTGTAGTCCAATGGAGTGTCAGCCTTGCTCTCGTAAAGTATCTAAGACATCGACCACAAATTCTGGTTTCTTGGGTTTTTACCAATTAGGTACATGCAGTTTCACATTTCATCTTTTTTCCCGATCTGTGCACTTTTTTTTTGAGAGAACAGAAATATCGAATATTAATAAAGGATAGTTACATGCTTGTGCCAGGGGCAAGCCCTCATCAAACACAAGAAAGCTCTCCCACTCATAGGGAGGCAGCCATAAGGAACTCATTTCAGAGTTCACAGTGAGCCATATATTCCTCCAGTTAGCAGGTTTAGTGTTCCTAACAAGAGTTCGAGAGTTACAGTTTTCAGGTATAGCCCTAGTAATATTAATGTTACAGAAGACAAGCGATTTGTGCACTTTTTTCATAGACAGTACAAGTTCTCACTTGTCTTTAGGAATGGGGATTGCCCTCTAGAATTATAGGGTTTTCAATAAAATGTGTTTAACCTATTTTCTGTTGTAGTCTTCTGTAGATTACAATTCAAAGAACCTTTATAATCGAACGTCTACATGATATCCTAAGGTTTGGGAAGCAGCTCTGGGAGATGTCTATAGGAATCTAACGAGTTTGGGAGAGAATATATGATATCCTAAGGGTTGGGAAGCAGCTCTGGGAGATATCTATAGGAATCTAACGGGTTTAGAAGACCACTTTAATGTAATTCTAGCATGGGAATGTGCGTTACTCTCTTTCAATCTTTCGAACATGCATGGAGAATGAATTCAAATTGTCAGCATCTTGCTAAGCTTCAAATCAGATTATTCATGTAAAACCGGCTACTTGTAGCTGTGTTTTACAGAGCGAACAAGTTTTTTCTTGCCATAGAGCAACTGGGAACATGCAATATATTTTGAATTCTTTGTGTCGATTGTGAGTTTGGCTCATATCACCTTGAGTCGAGAATATCTTGAAATGTGTTCATACTCACGATGCATCAGATGGATTAGGATGGTCTCGTTGCAGAAATACTTTTTAAGGATTCTCGTCATCATTATGCATGTTTACACTAATGGGTACATTGTGAGTTGGAGGGATTGTTCGCGTTGGGCTGAAGCCAAATGCAACTACAGCGGATCAGATACTTGCACAGCTTTTGTTTACGCACGTGCATATGCTCTCAAGTTTCTTGCACGACTTCAGTTTACACGTGCACATGCACTCAAGTTTGGGGTGAGGGAGCGTGTGCTTTAGAGAAGTAGAAGCACATGAGAGTAAGGTTACAGGTAGCAAGAAAGGATAAAGGCCAAAGGATGGAGCTGTTGAGGAAAAAGGAAGTATTGTAAAAAAAAAAAATAAAAAAAAAAATATATATATATATACACACACACACACACACACACCCACACACATTACACACACACATATTACACACACACATATTACACACACACACAGTTTTGATTCAACTTAGCAAATATTGTTCTCCTATATATAATGACAGATTATATATATATATATATATATATATATATATATATATATATATATATATATATATATACACACACACACACACGCACACACACATTACACACATACATAGTTTTGATTCAACTTAGCAAATATTGTTCTATATATAATGACAGATTTTGGTTATGCATACTTAGCCTTCTGATCAGCATGCAACTTTTCTCACATTTTCTCAATTTTTTATAACCTCTTCCACAGCCCTTGTACTGATTCTTTTAGTAGGATGAAGTCCATTGTACATAGTATTAAAAGAACTTGTTTCTCAAAGAAAAAACAAGGTATGCATGCATGCAACTTGCACATACATGTATACATACATACATACATTCATGGAGAAATGATTACCATTTTTTAATGCCTTCTCTAACTAGTAGACTAGGTTATCTCTAGAGATAGATGTATTGACCTATTTGTGTGACATGATGTTTAGAGTGAACCCTTGTATAAATCCATAGTAGCTCTTTTGTATAAAATTTGGTCATTTGAGAGTTGCTTATGCAATCTTGTAACATTGGTTCTTGCTCTGTTTTACATACATACATTCATGGAGAAATGATTACCATTTTTTAATGCCTTCTCTAACTAGTAGACTAGGTTATCTCTAGAGATAGATGTATTGACCTATTTGTGTGACATGATGTTTAGAGTGAACCCTTGTATAAATCCATAGTAGCTCTTTTGTATAAAATTTGGTCATTTGAGAGTTGCTTATGCAATCTTGTAACATTGGTTCTTGCTCTGTTTTCTTCTTCATGAGTTATGGTGTTTCTCGTTGTACAAAAGTGTTTTGGTATCTATTCGTTTCCTTTTTTTTTCTCCCTTTGTGTCGTGTAGTTGGGGGATGAGATTTGGGATAGATGAGCGTGTATGGTAATCCTGATTTTTGGCAAAGATGGCAAGTTTGTTGCATTTGAGGCATATGGGTTGCAGCTCAATGGAGAGCATATTTTGGTCGGAGAAATTCACTTATCTAGGTATGGAGTTTTTTTTAATTAAGTCTATTATTATAATAAAGGGTTGTGGAGACAAGGAAGAGTATGAAATTCACATACTTGGGTGTGGAGAATTTTTCTATCAAATCTATTATTAAGGGTTGTGAAGACAAGGAAGAGTATTTTTTGTAGTTGTTCTTTTTGGGCTTAGATACGGTTGACAATTCTCAAGAGTTTAGCATTATTCGTGATCATCATATGGCAGAATTGATGGGGTCCATGGACAAAACTTGTTTGGATCTCTTGAATGTTTATTCGTGACACTGATGGGATGATGTGTGGTAAGGGCACATGTTCTACACTTGTAGTGACAATTGTGATGCACAGGGAATTCCATATTCCTTAGTAAGGGCACATGTTCTACACTTGTAGTGGCAATTGTGATGCACAATTCCATATTCCTTAGTAAGGGCACATGTTCTACACTTGTAGTGGCAATTGTGATGCACAGGGAATTCCATATTCCTTAGTGGCTAACTTTGTGGGATGAGGGGTCTCCTCTTTGGGAAATATTTGGATAGCTCTACTTGGTTTTGGGACCATAGGATACCAATGTGATCTAGGTTGTAGAATTGATCATGGATTTCTCGAATTAAGCTTTGGACATAAAGATATATATTGGAAGTTCAGTTGGGGATGATCAAGTTTCATGTTTGGCTTAAGTGGCAAAAAAATAAATTCTGTTGTTTCCTTGGGTCCCTATAATAATGCTAATTTGGTGATTTTGAGGGGGTACTTGCATCTTACTGCTTAGTCTCATTGCGGAGTGCATGCCTATTCTAGCTAGGTTAGGGGAGCTGTACATGGTTGATAATGTTGAAGGAAAGGAGAAGAGAATGTGTCCTCTTCAGAGGTGGCAGCATAGAGAAGGTGGGTAGGCTATTTATTATGGAATCCATAGGTTATTCTTGGATGGTCCAATGTTTCCAATGGACATGACCCTTGGCTTCCTTGGAGGGGAGGCCCATAGAGGTTTCATTTAACCCATCGGCTGTTGGATGGTCCCATGTTCGCAATGGACATGACCCTTGTCTTCCTTGGAGGGGAGGCTCACAAAGTTCTTGTTTAACCCGTTGGGTGAAACCTAATTTGCACTCTAGGGAGGGTAGTTAAGTTTGTCTTGGTTGCTTCCTTCTTAGAATTGAGCATGATCAAATATATGAAAGCTTTGTTTGGGGATAAAGCCCCTTGATGGATCCCCTACGGGGAAAGGGTATCGTTCTCCCTTTCGATTCTTGAGTCGGTTTGTATGTCTCGAGTTCACATGTAGGTCAAGGGAGATGACAAATACATGGATGTGCATGTCTAGAGCTTCAATGCTTAAGGATCAATAGTATTGTCTCACCTGTTATTAGTGAAGAGATGGGAGACTTTGAACTGGGTGTAGGACAACTCTTGCGAGTTGATGCTCCTTTGTGGGGTATTGTATTTTGTTTTGCGCACCTATAAGTTCTCTGTTATTGGGAGAAATCAATTATGCCATGCCTCGGTGCACATTCCAACATACATGTTTCTTTAATAAAGGAAGTTCAATCTTGTCTTCTTGATTGCTTGAATTAATTGAAATTACAATGTGGAGGGCATAATAACAATGGGAGCCATTGAATCTCACACAAGCAAGAGTGGAATGCTAAGCCACTAGGAATGAGTAGAGATCAAAGGCTTGTTAGGAATTGGGAAGGAATGGACCTAAGGCCAGAAGAGGAGTGTTACATGAGACCATTTATTGTTAGAAGATGGCTTAGGTGGATGGCTCATTGTCAATTGGTAGTTTGAGTAGGTTTGTAACACAATTTAAAACCATTAATTCTTTATCTTAGATGTCTCACTTTGTGGCTAAAAGATTTCATATTGTAATTTAGAGTTCAATTTCATCAAGAATGTGTCATCTCACTTATGGGAGATAGTCCACTACATGGCAAGTGGTCATCCATGCACAATCATTCATGTAAGGTCA
Source organism: Ceratopteris richardii (assembly GCA_020310875.1). Lineage (NCBI taxonomy): Eukaryota > Viridiplantae > Streptophyta > Polypodiopsida > Polypodiales > Pteridaceae > Ceratopteris > Ceratopteris richardii. The sequence continues at coordinate 170,549,787 of CM035413.1, forward strand.
TCTCTCTCCATGGTCTATGTATAGACTACTCATGCTCTAGCTCATGCATTGAGTTGAGCCAACATATCTTTATTGTATTCCTCTATGTATGAGTTATCTAGATCACTATTGAGACTTTGCTTTGAAAGTGCAAGGAGATTTTCCCACCACCATTTTCACACTTACTATTAGTTGCAGTTTTTATAAGTTTTTGTTATATTTTATTCTTCATAGTTCCATTGCATATCCTCATATATTTTCCATCTTACATGGTATCAAAGCTTTGACATGCTTATGGTTAGATGGTTCCTTATTCAAATTGTCAATACAATAGCTTAGTGATTGAGTGATGATTTCCTCATCTTCATCTATTGATGTAACTTTTGTTGTTTTCATTGTATTGGTTTGTATTCATCCACTTGTCTTCATTGAAGGAAGGGAAGCTTACGCAATCAACTACATGTGGAAGCTGAATATCTTTGTAATTTTGAACCTTATGATTGTTGGAAATTTGGTAGGCCCATAAACGAATTCCATAGGTCCCATAGGTCCAGGATCTACAACACAGATTCCAGTATCTTTCACTATTGACAAACATGAACATAGCATACTTAATCATACAATGATGAGAAAAAGATAGAGAGAGATTAGACAACATGTTCAAAGTCTTACCTAAGCCACTGCTTACTCACACCATCATATATACAAACATCAATTTACAATGTGGGAGTCAAAACTTCAACCACTCTATGTGAACAAAAATAGGTGGAAGAGTGTATGTACAGAATTTACAAAAATATTCAGATGTAGGGATAGAAATTTGAATATGTATGAGATGTATGACTTGATAGGTTGTAGAAGAGTGAATATGAGTGACAGAAAGAGGAAGGATCAATTTGGAACTGATATTCAGCAAACCCTAATCTGAGTTTATGCTATGGAAGATCCTAAATCAGATGTGTGTGAAAGATCACATACTTACAGAATTAGCATAGAATGCTAACATGTTGACAGAAATCCTCATACTCATATGGAAACACCTTCTCTAACACCTCATCTGAATGCATGTAGCATGCATGTACTGATTCTCCTTTATATATGACGAATAGGACTCCAGATATGGATGCCATTGCCTACATAAGCTCCAAGTGGTACCTGTGTGCATAAAGAGAATATGTACCTGAATAGTTAACATAAGATGCAATCTTATGTTAAGCTCCATCCAATGCCTTTGATGTACACCAAAATCTTCATGTAGAAGACAATCTTCAAATACATAATGTAGATGGCTGATCCACACCACCAAGTTGTTGATAGGTAAGTCTTCTCCATAAGCAAGAGTGTGAGCACACTCTTCTCCAAGAAGAACTCCATAGTTGCTCCTCAACATGCTCCTAGAGTGCACCATGGCTGCCCCATGAGTGCAAGAGCACTACCTCCTCAAAGAGGGACCAAAGCTGGCGTTGGCTTTGTGTGGGATGATCCTAGAAGTGACCCAAACACTTCTTTATATAGCCTTGAGTGTCTCATGCAAAAATCTGCTTTAAAATAAAGCTATCGTGGTAAAAAGCTGATCGTAGCTTTATAAAAACTCTATCACAAGTTTTAAATAGCTTTTGCTTTATTTTTAAATTAATCATTGAAAGTGCTTCTTGACCTGCTTTTTCACACTTTTGACCACGTGATGAATGATATGACAACATTTTTATGATCTCCAAGCTGAGAGCTATCAAATGAGGTAAAAACCTTAGATTAGCAGAAAATTAGGCTTAAGGTTTTCTCCCAAATCTGATATCTGATGATTGAATGTCATATACCATTAGAAATTAGGGTTTTTGCCCTAAAAGGATTTTGGACTGATGTGACATTGATTTCCAACAATGATCTTGTGGACAATGTTGTGGGGCTAGTGCTTGATTTGAAGCTTGCTTTAATGCAAGATCTAACAAACTTAAGAAAAACAATAAGCTTGACTAGAGCTTCATTCAATATGGAAAATGAAGAAGATTCATTACATGCAATTGTTACTGGTGTAAATGATTAATAATTCAACTTGACTAGAGGTTCATTCAATATGTAATTGTTTCTAATAAATGAGTAATAATTCAACTTGACTAGAGCTTCATTCAATATGGAAAATGAAGAAGATTCATTACATGCAATTGTTACTAGTGTAAATGATTTTGTGGATACCTTAATACAACAAATTATTAAAGTACATGAAACTTGGGGCATGTTGGCATTTCTAGTATCTACTAGGAGATTAAGAATCACAACAAGATTCAAAATCTAGAGAGTTAACTAGCATGGAAAGCATTTTGAGCAAAGAAGGTTGAGCCCTTCATCAAGTAGATAAATCATTCATAACACGAAGAGTTGGCTTGAAGATGTGCATATATTCTTTTGGCAAAACATGATGGATTAGTGGTGAATCTCAACACCTAGTTAAGATCCACGCCTCATAGTTTTAAAGAGTTTTGTATGATGCTATTGAAAGAAGATATGTGCCTAAAGGATCATAGAGCTTCAAATGATATATGATATATTTTTCCATCACACATAGAGAAGGAACCAATGATAAGCCAAAGAAGAAAACAAAGAAAAAGAAGAAGAAGAACATCGATAATTGCTACTATTGTGAAAAGGAGGTGTTGATGTATTTTTGTAATGGTGTGTGAATACACTTAGGATTGTTAGGGCACTTTTTTTCCCTCTTTACGCTTTGTCTCTCTGCACATTGCCTAAGTGTGTGTGTCTTACTCTCTCTTGCTCTCAAAGTGTAGTTTATGCTTCTCTTCTTTAGTCTCTCTCCAAGAATACTCCTTTGTTGCGTCAATTACTCTTATGTACATTGCTTCACTTTCCAACTCCTTGTATATCTTTATGTTTTCCTTGTTGTCCCAAGAACCTTCTCACATAGAGACAAAGTACTCTTTATTTTGTCTTGTAGTGACTATGGAAAAACAAAATTTGATTGGGGGGCCACACATAATCTTTTACGTATCTTTTTCGTTTCTTATTTTTGTTTTCACTTTTGACCTTAGTTTCTAAAAAATGTGCACATAAGGGATGGTTTACCTGGACCTTGGAGAACACCTCAAAAGCCTTTAAAATCCTTCAAAAAGACCCTTTTGCAGCTTGTACTTAACTTTACCTGGAAGATAATTGTGAGTATGCCACTTTTGCACTACCTGTGCACCCATGTCCTTGGCCACTTATACACCACCTGTGGACCACTTTGTCGGGTCACGACTTTGAGAGGCTCAATAGTCACCCATCACTGTGCACCACCTGTACACCACTTTGCCCTTGGCCACCTATGCACCACTTTGTCAAGTCAACGCTTTGACAAACTCAACAATTACCCACCGCCTAATGGGATCTGTCCCAATGAGCAAATAAAAAAACCACGATCAATGATATGCCACTGCAACTGAAGGTTGTGGTAAAGCCTTGAAAAGAAAATATGAGCAATCCAATTGGAGAAGGAAACGAAACTACTACAAGATAACATCAAAACCCGACGCCAGATCAAGTAGAAAAGATGGATGAAAAAATTGATGTTGAATCAATGGAAAAGAGGAAGAGAAGGGGGATTCTTGGATCATACGATCTGATGGATGGGTAGGGGTGGGGGAGGGGTGAATACGGAATAGGAAGGGAGAATTAGAGGGGATCCACAACAAGAAAAAAGTAAAAAGAAGAGAAGAAACATGTGGGAAAATGAAGATGGAATGGATCATGTGAAACATGTATGGGTGGAAAAAAACATATTTAATGTGGGAAAAAAGAAAATTTTGACCAAAAGGACAAAATCTTGGATTTTGGGAAAAATAATGATGAAATTGAGCTCCAAGGTGTCGAGAAACATGAAGATGACTCCAAAATTGAAAAAAATGGCCACTTGAGGCACAATTTAAAGCTGTTGAGCATTGATATGGAAAAAATAAGAATAAAAAAAGTGTGTATATCATAGTATAAAATTTATATTATGGTGTTGGGGGAAATAAATTAAATAAATAATAAAAAATAAAAAACTTTATTAAGGGAATTAAAATAAATAATAATAAATTATAAAAGAATTAAAAAAAGGGGTGGAGGGTAGGAGGGGAGGGAGAGAGAGAGAGAGAGAGAGAGAGAGAGAGAGAGAGAGAGAGAGAGAGAGAGAGAGAGAGAGAGAGAGAGAGAGAGAGAGAGAGAGAGAGAGAGAGAGATCACAAAGGCTTCCTTTTTTTATTTTTCAATACCAAAGAGCAATGGGGACCCTTATTTTTTGTTGGAATAATACTCTAAAATATAATAAGAAATCCCCCCCAAAAAAGCCAAAAAAATTAGAAGAATTTCCTAAAAATTCAACAATATAGAACATACACTCAAGACACATGTCTCCATTTAGGCACACTATGGGCCTACATGTTTCCTTGCAAGGAGGCCACATGCCACTTCCCTTTCATTAGTCTATGGAGAAATTCCTATCGAACCCTTTGGGTTTTTACATGCCTCTCCTCGAACAAAATATGTGCATGTAAGAAAGGATCCTAGGTCTTTGCTAGACCATCAGCACCTCAACAAATTGGAGGAAATTTGACTAGATGCAACAAAAGAATTGTGGCAGACACAAAAAAAAGGAAGGAAGCTCATGATAAAAATTTGTGGACAAATTAATTACATATTGGTATGTTTGTTCTTTAACATAGACCCCAATTATAGACACAATTGTGAGGCAAGTGGCTTCTTCATTGGGGATGACCATACAAAATTAGAGAAATGCTACAGTGGGGTGCAATGCAATTAGATACTTTGGTTGGCAAGGCACTACCGCTAGTCAACATCTCCAGGCTCAAGGCCTATCGGCATCAACAAAAATTGAAGCTCTTTGTGGATCATCTGGCGCTTTGAACAATTTGACCAGGTTGTACATAACTTAATCGTGCTCTTTTTCATTATATTTTGCCATTATCATCAGATTTTATGCCTATCTTTTGAGGTGTTCCTAATTTTGATGTGATTCCATAGCCCAATTCATAAGGAAATTTTGGAGAATTTTAAGGTCTTTTTAAGATTTTTAGATTAAGATGTTTTTTTCTTTTCTAATGCATTTTTGCTTGTTAATTTGTTAATTTGGTGGCAACCATAAACCAATATCTAGGATTTTATGGCTCATAATATGGCCAAGGAGGTGGCCACCATCTGGTCCTTCATGCACCATCTTGATAATGTGCATTGCCTCCTCTTCTTCCATGCACTTCCTAAGTAAATTATCCTTGCCATATCTGTATAGTTTTCCCTTGATAAATATAAAAGACCTACTCTTTATTAGCAACCTCTTCCTCTACATAGAATTGGCTTTATCTAGATACTTACATGTCTTGATAAACTCTTTGATATCATCATACCACCCTTATTCTTTAACTGTGAATATCTCAACATCAGGGAATTCATCCTCCACTCCAATGGCCTAGTTCTTTAGACTAATCGGAGACATATAACTAGCCATAATATTCTCCTTGCATGGTCTATACACTATAATGAAATCAAATTCTTGAAATAGTAGAATCCACCTCCATACTCTACTTGTTGCTTGTTTCTTGTTTAATAGATACCTTAGTGATTGGTGATCCATACTTATGAAAAATTTTACCCCCAATAGATAATGGCAGAATTTTTGGACAACAAACACCATTTCCAAGGATTACCTCTGGATGGTACTATAGTTCTTCTCGGCCTTGGTCAAAAACCAACTTACATATTGGATGGATTTGTCCAATTTATACTCCTCGTTGTGTTGTGTGAGAATTGCCTCCATTGCATAGGCAATGATATCTACATGGACGTGGGAAACTTTAAAGCAATCATGTGTGACAAGGATTGGTGCAGGCACTAGCTTGGATCTTAGAACTTGATAAGCCATTTCCTTTTCATCATCCCACTTGAATGGAACATCCTTACCTATGAACCTAGCCAATGGTCTAGCTATGTCTACATACATCTTAATTAATCTTCTATGGTAACTAGTACGATCCAAAAAACTTTGTATTTATTTGGCGTCCTAGGCCTGGGTAGCTTTAATATGTCTATAATTTTATTCAGGTTAGGGATCATATCTTTGGGAGACACCACGTCTAGGAAGGATAACTTCTATTAAAAGTTACTAGGAATTTTTTAGTCCAAAAGGCATTTTAACCTAAACATATATCCCCCATGACATGATGAAGGTTGTCTTGTCCCGATCCTCAAGATGGATGAATGTCTAGTTATAACTGCTAAGTCCATTCATAAGACTATAGAGTGTATGCCCAACCACTTCTTCTATAACATGTTTTGTAAAGGGCATATGACCATGGGAGAAAGCCACTATGAATGCTCCACTAGAATAATAAGTCCAACATCCTTCATTTTTTGGATCTCTTGGTAGACATCTTCAACATACTTTGGATTCAGTTTTGTAGCTTTTCCCCCCTACTAATTTGGCTCCTTCAATCAGTGGTATCTTGTGTTCCCGAAAACTTGCAGGTACTCCTTCTAAATCCTTGTAATGCCATGCAAATATATCTGCATATTTTTCATAAAAGAAGTTACCTTTGAAAGCATCCCAGGATAGTTCCATAACCATGTGACCACTAGTATAGGATGACAAGTAGAGAACCATGTGCATTTGTAAGAAGTTACCTTTTAAAGCATCCTAAGATAGTTCCATAACCATGTGCCTAGTTGAATTTCTTTGACAGGGTTCGTATCCATCCATGTGTGTAGAGGTTCTTCTTTGTCCTTAGGATCTTCCATCACTTTATCCCACATAGTCTTAGTTTCATATGCAAGAGCACTCTGAATATCCATTTGTTGTTCTTTTTCTTGCATCCACCCTACAAGAATTTCTTGAATTGGAAAATACATTTCCTCACTAGATTGCTTTACCTTGTTAGCTAGTTTCCTTCTCGGTATTTAAATAAGCTTCATTTATGTTACACATAAGAGGTGTTTTCTTCCCTCTTCTATGGCATGTCATAGGTTCACCCAATCCAACTTGTATGGTCTCCTCTTTTGCTTCATAAATTTCTATACTTGTCTCATCTAGAAAAACTACATAACAAGAAAATGAGTTACCTTCTTGTAGCCAAATCAAAATGTCCTTTTCCTTATCCATATCCAATTCTTGGTTGTCCTCATGTCTTGTTCCATACAAATGCAAAATTTTTGCATCATGCTAGTTTGTCCATGGTTATTTGGTCCTTCTTCCATATATAGCTCTTTAAGCTCTTTCATTCATGTTTTATCCACACAGTGTCCTTGCCACAATATGTAAAACACTATCATGCCTTAGCTAGGGTCTCCCAATCAGCAAATGAAAGCCTCCATCTACCTATGGTAGTCTTAATACAACAAAGTCCAAAGTAAAGATGTTACCTTGTACCTCAATTGGAACTTGGGGAAACCACTCCCATCCGCCTTACTCTACTCTTATCAGCCAATGTCATAGTGAAGTTGGTTGGTCTTGATGGTTGAAGCCCAAGATTTTCCATAGTATATTAAACATCAAGTTAATGCATGAGTGGCCATCCACTATAATTCCTTGTAGATGTTGTCCTCTAATAGTGACAAAGAGTTTCGGGCTATCATACGATGTAAGGAGGGCTTCCACTACAACCCTACCCTCAATCTGAGCATTAGCCTTTGCAGCCTCATCAATGATCTGCAAAACTTTTGACCTCAATCTTGCATCCATTTTTAATAGATCAAAGATACTAATCTCCTTTTTTATGGATTTAAATAGCCTTGAAGCCTCTGATTCCAAAGAGGCATTGGCCATGTGCAAATTCTCAAGCTCCTTTCAAGCCCTCCTAAATGCCTTTCAAATGGCTTCACTTATGCTTGTAATCTCTTCTTTTGATTGGACCTCTTCACTCAGAGTAGGCTTGTCACTAAATATTCCCTTTTCCTTGGTCAATCCATTTGTATTGGACTCTTAGTGTGCTTCTTCATGAGGGGCTTTCTGTTAGATATGCTCAATACTCCACCCTCATGTGACCACAAATGATCCATGGCACTCTAAGTTGTAAGACCCGCATTATGAGGAGAAGCCATTATGAGAGCCCGGTCATTTGTGGAACCCTAACTTCCAAGTTAGATGAGGTCTATGTGTGACCATTGATGGTTGTAGATGATCTTTGTGAGCCTAGCCATTAGGTTAGGTAGGACATAAACTTCCAGGCCCATAGAACCTTAATGGGCGGAGTGCAAAGGGGGGCTTGCCCCCTTCTGCGGGGTTCAGGGGGCATCGGGCAGTTTCCCCATAGAACCTTAATGGGCGGAGTGCAAAGGGGGGCTTGCCCCCTTCTGCGGGGTCCAGGGGGCCTATCCCCCCGGCCCATAAGGCCGAAACGGTAGGACTTCTGGTCATGGAGATATTGTCGGATCATATATTTTACCGACTAGTATCTCCTGACTACATTTATCTATACCGAACCGCCTAGCATTGCGCACTAGTAAGCCCTTCATCTAGAGTCTCTCTAGATCGCCATCTAAGCTACACATTGGAAGCACACGGGTGGAAAACACCATCATTGTAACTGCATTACGCTCGGCAATATGAGAATTTGAGTTCTCTATCTCTCAGTCTGCATCTATCTTTGTCTGCGTTTTTCTCTCAACTCTGTCTATAGGTGTATTCTGTTGTGTTGTTATTTTCTTACATGGTATCAGAGCTCAAGAGGCTTTGAGTGGTGCAGAAGTAGAAAGGCAAAGGTTGAAGAGGTCTAAACAACAAAAGAGAGAAGATTTCAAGCGGTGCGTCATCATCTACGACTGGAGGTCAAGGTGGTTCATCAACAAGAGTAGGTGGTGCACAAGCAGGAGTAGCAATGATGCTGGTCATCCCAACGTTGTAGATACGGCCACCAGCATTCACAGAAGGTAAACTTGATGGTACTGTTGATATATTTAGGTAGTGATGTGTGTGAACACACTAGGACCGTCGGGGCACTTTTTTCCCTCTTTAGGAGGTTTTTTTCCCCTGGCTTGTATATACGCCTATTGCCCTAATGGGCTACTTATCTTTGTACATTCTCTAGTAATACATTCAGTATAGTGTGTTTGTGCTCCAAGCTTCTTCTTCTTCCTCGTGCTGTTCGCGTGCCTCCGCAGACGTCTAACTCCAACAATTGGTATCAGAGCAGGTCGTTGCTTCATCTAGGGCGCCGTTGACACTCCTCTGTTTGCAGTCTCAGATTCGCACAAAATTTGGTGAGCATACTCAGGGTGTTTCTGAGATCAAAACAGCTTTGCTGTGTTGTGCCGAATTCGCGATCTGAGCTCGTTTCGGCCTCCGAATGCACTATCGCAATGCTTATGCAGGCTATTTGGTCTTTTTGTGCCAAAGATATATACCAGTTTTTGTTCGCCAGTTTAAGCATCTTGAAGTCTGCTATAGGTCTAGCAGAACTCATCTTGGCAGTTCTGTTCAACTTTTTGAGATACAATCAAATTTTCTGCATCAAGGTATTTTAGTCACCGGCCATGGCTAATATGATGCGACATGTATTGGTTGCAAAAGGATTGTGGAACATTATGCAGGGTGTTGAAAGACGTCCTGTTACACCTCTGACTACAGGTACTGTAAATACAGGTGCTGACGCTAATTAAGATGGTGTCGAAGATGATATTCCGCAGATTCCTGTTCGTGCTGCTGTTTCTACTGCACCTACTGCAGAGCAGATTCGCTGGGATGGCAGAGATGCCCAGGCACATGCATTGATAGCTTTGTCTGTCAAACGTGCCATTATTCCTCACATTCGCTCTTACAGAATAGCTAAGGATGCTTGGGATACACTTACCACATTGTACCAAGCTAGGAATGAGGCTCGTGTTGCTTACCTCCAAAAACAGTTGGAGAGTGAGCACATGAATGAAGGTGATTCTATGGACAGTTTCCTAACGAAGAAAGACTTGAAGGAACAATTGATTTCTGCTGATGAGGTTATACCAGATAGCTCACTTGTGCAGACCGTTTTGAATGGTCTTCCTGATTCATATCAGAGTTTTGCTTCTACTCTTTGGTTGATGATGAAAGGAAATCCAAATGCCTTATCATTTGAGGAGTTAGTCTCTGTTCTGTTGTAGGAAGATCAGTCTAGGCAAAACAGGTCCATTATGCGAGTTGCAGATCAAGCTTTCCTGGCTAGTCAGAAGGGCAAAGGAAAATGGAGCTCTTCAACTAGTAAGCAGAAATCTGCTAATTCTGCATATTCGAAGAAGGAAGATAAAGATGAGAAGAAATCAGAAAAGCAGAAATTGTTTTGTAAGTACTGTAAAGGGAACGATCATACCATAAAGAACTGTCCAAAACTGGCTGCTAAAGAGGCAAAGAAGAAAGAGGCTGGAATGGTTGTTGCAGGGGCCTCTATACCAAAAACAGAGTTTGCAAATCTTGTGCAGGAAGAAGAATGGGCATTCAATACTGTCTGCAGTTTTGACCCATCTTCTCATGATCAGTGCATGTCTGCAGTGAACTCAGATGTTTGGTACTTTGACAGTGGGGCGGACCAAACATATTACCTCGCAGCGCAGTTTCTTCTCTTCACTCGAGTCTGCCCCTACAGGGAATACTATCACATGCGCCAACAACTCCTCTTATCCTGTTATGGGAGTTGGTAAGATCATTCTGACTACTGCTGATGGTAGTTCTTTCACCTTGTCAGATGCTTTATTTGTGCCAGGGATCAAGATGAATCTGTTATCAGTTTCTTCATTAGCCAAGATTGGCTTGGTTGTGAAATTTGTTGATGACAGATGTACAGGTCATGATCTGTCAAATGGCGATGTTATTATTGCTTTTGGCATTTTATGTCGTGAGCTGTATAAGCTCATAGACTATGAAAGATCTGTGAATGATTCGGCATGTGCAGTTCATGATTCTCAGGCTATGTCAGATGCAAAGCTTTGGCATGCACGCTTTGATCATCTGAATTTTGCTAGTTTGCTACGCCTGCAGAAATCTGATATGGTGTCTTCTTTGCCCAAGCTTGAGGCACCTAGAAAACATGTATGTGAAGGCTGTATTTTGGGCAAAATGCAGCGTTCCTCCTTTCCAAAAGATGGTTCAGTTCGGGCTACGCAAAAATTGTAGCTTGTACATAGTGATGTCTGTGGTCCTATGCAGACACCTTCTTTTGGAAATTACCTTTACTTCGTGACTTTCATTGATGATTTTTCCAGGCATGCATGGGTATATCCACTCAAAGCAAAGTCCGAAGTGTTCATGTGCTTCAAACAGTTTTTGGTTTTGGCTGAAAATCTATCAGCATGTAAAATGGGCACCCTCCGTTCTGATTAAGGGGGGGAATATATGTCTTCTGATTTTAATGCATTTCTGGCTGAACATGGGATAAAATACCAGTGTATAGTGCTGTATATACCTCAACAGAATGGAGTTGCTGAACGGAAGAACATGTCTCTCATGGAGATGGCGAGGTGTATGGTCAAGAGTCAGGCTTTACCTCATAGTTTCTGGCTTGAGGATGTCATGTGTGCAACATATGTACTAAACAGGTGTCCCACTAAAGCGCTGCAGTCTATCACTCCATATGAGTCTTGGCATGAATGCAAGCCATCTGTTGCTCATCTGCATGTTTTTGGTTGTTTGGCATATGCACTAGTGCCTGAACAACATTGCAGAAAATTGGATGATAAGGTAGTAAAATGTATTTTTGTTGGGTACAGTTTTGAAAGTAAAGGCTATCGTCTGTATCATCCTTATACTAAACACATTCTGGTTAGCCGTGATGTTGTCTTTGTGGAAGATGCTATTCAGCCATTGCTTTCATGTACTAAGGAGACATCTGTTAGCTCTAAAGACATGTATGATACTTTGATGCCTCTTTTTACAGGTGGACAGTCTAGTGCTGGTCCTAATGAGGCAACTTCTTAGCCTTTGAAGGTTTCATATGATGATGCAGATCATTCCATTTCTGATGCAGATTTACATGATGCACTTGTTGATGAGAGAGCTGATATTGAGTAGACAAAAACTATGCCAAAATGGCTGGTGTAGACTTTGCGTGACAGCAAATTAGATGCACCTTTGTCATATCGTACTCGTTCAGGCTCTCATAGTGCCTCCTTTGCATCAGATTGCTATGCTGTGGCTGCGTCTAGTCTCTATGATGAGAATGAGCCTGTTTCTTTTGATGAAGCATAGAGTTCAGAAAATTGGATGGCTGCTACGCAATTTGAATATGATGCTATAATGAAGAATGGTACATGGTCTTTATGTGACTTGCCTCCTGGCAAGAAGGCCATTGGCACTAAGTGGGTATACAAGGTGAAGCGTAAACGTGATGGTACAGTTGACAGGTATAAGGCTAGGCTTGTTGCAAAGGGTTATGCGCAGGAAAGAGGCATTGATTTTGATGAGATTTTTGCACCTACATGCCGTGACTATTGTTCGGAGTATTTGTGCACTTGCAGCCCATCATGGTTGGAATGTACATTGGACATTAAAACAGCATTTCTGAATGGTGACTTGCATGAAGAAGTGTATGTTTTTCAGCCCCATGGCTTTGTGTAGCAAGGGCATGAAAACCAGGTGTGCAGGTTAAAAAAGGCATTATATGGTTTAAAGCAAGCACCACGTGCTTGGTATGAGAAGATACATGCCTATCTGGTTGCACATGGTTTTGAGGTCCAACTGAAAGCACCGTATATGTTAAGCGTGCTAATGATGTGCTTCTGATCATTGTTGTCTATGTTGATGACGTGCTGCTCATTGGTCCTATTGAGAAGAATATTGCTGATTTCAAGGCTGATTTGCATGCCTCATTTGAGATGTCTGATTTGGGGCATTTGCATCACTATTTGGGCATTCAGTTTATGCAAGTTGATGGTGGAATGGCTTTGTGTCAAACGAAATATATTGATACATTATTGCAGCGTTTTGGCCTTGAAGACTGTAAGCCTATTGCCACTCCTATGGAGACAGGTTTACGATTGAGTCTTCATGATGCTGGAGATGCATTTGATGCCGTTCTCTATAAGCAGGCTGTTGGATGCTTGATTTACTTATGCATTACTCGGTCAGATATTGAGTTTGCTGTCTCACAGATGAGCAGATTTATGCATTGCCCAGGAGTCAAGCATTGGCAGGCGGTTAAGCACATCTTTCGCTACTTGAGTGGTACTCGACTACTTGGGTTGTTTTATCCCCAGGGGGGATCACTACCGCCAAATTTGCATGCTTTTTCTGACTCTGATTGGGCTGGTTGCTATGACACTCGTGTGTCCACTAGTGGCTTTTGCTTCATGCTTGGTAGCTCATGTATATCTTGGTTGAGCAAGAAGCAGCCTGCTGTGGCCACTTCCAGTTGTGAGGCTGAGTATAGGGCAACTTTCACAGCTACTGTTGAGTGTGTGTGGCTCAGACGCCTTATGGCTGATTTGGGTGTTGGTCAGTCTTCTGCCACCACCATCTTCACTGACAGTAAGAGCGCATTGGCAGTTGCGAGGAACCCTGTGTTCCATGCTCGCACTAAGCACATTGAGGAGCATTATCATTATGTCAGGGAGAGGTTCTCTGCTGGGGAGATCAGCTTGGCATATGTGTCCACGTAGGAGAACATCACAGACCTTTTCACGAAGGCTCTACCTAGGGAGAAGTTTGAAGCTTTCCGCAAAGCTTTGGGCTTAGTTCCTTTTGTGGAGTGATTTCCACATAGCTTGGCACTTCCTTATACATGAGTGCCAGCTCCTTGTTCACCGCATCACTCCCAGGGGGGATTTGTTGATATATTTAGGTAGTGATGTGTGTGAACACACTAGGACGGCCGGGGCACTTTTTTCCCTCTTTAGGAGGTTTTTTTTCCCCCGGCTTGTATATATGCCTATTGCCCTAATGGGTTGCTTATCTTTGTACATTCTCTAGTAATACATTCAGTATAGTGTGTTTGTGCTCCAAGCTTCTTCTTCTTCCTTGTGCTATTCGCGTGCTTCCACAGAAGTCTAACTCCAACAGGTACGAACTACACCCTATGGAAGTTCAAAATCACTTCTATTCTTGATTCGTATGAGGTTTTGGAGACTATTCTTGGGATTGATCATGAGCCCCAAGAAAGACCTGAGCCAAATAATCCTGGTCGAATGATTCCTCCTGATGCTGATCTTCTACGTGCTTGGAAACATAGGAATGCACATGCACTCTGTGCTCTTGTTACAAGTAGTTTTGACAGTGTTCTGACTCTCATTCAACACACTACGAAGGCATGTGAAGCATGGAACATATTGAGAAATCAATATGAAACTTGTAACCAGGCACGGATTCAGAACTTGGAGAATCAGCTTGCAGCAAAATGGTTTGCTGATGGGGAGACTGTAGAGGTGTTTATCACTCGCATAAAGAATCTACGAGATCAAATGGTGGGAGTAGGTGTTCAAAAGTCAAGTGAGGAGCTAGCTCGACATTTTCTTTGAATCTGTCCACCTAAGTTTGATGGTTTGGTAACTTCTCTTAACACTCAAATCAGACCTCAACCACTAACTTTTGAAGAATTTAGTGCCTTACTCATGGAGGAGGAGCTGTGGCTCAAGGCAAGGAATGGTGGTAGCAAAGGAGATGCTACATTCACAGCAAATGCCAAAGGAGGCAAAACAGACTTTTCAAAAGATGGAGACAAAAAGAAGAATGACAAAAAGAAGTTCAAGGGAGAGTGTTTCCACTGCAAGAAGAAAGGACACAAAATCCAAGACTATCGCATCAAGACGGCAGAAGAGAAGAGTGGCTCTTCAAAAGGTGGCAAGGGCAAGGAGTCTGCCAACACAGCAGAAATAGAGCTTGAGTTATTTGTTACAATAGAGGAGGTGTGCTCCTCGGCTGAAGATTCAAGAACAGATGACTCATGGGTGTTGGATAGTGGTGCATCTCATCACATGACGAGGAGAAAAGACCTTTACAGTTCCTTACAACCGCTAAAGGAACCCATCACAGTAAAGGTAGGGAACAATGCAAGATGTCTTGCAGAGGGCGAAGGTACGATTTCTTTCATTAACTCTAATGGCGATATCAAAAAGCTTTAAAATGTGTTGTATGTTCCACAAATAAAATGAAATCTACTTTCAATAGCTTCTATAACTGATCAATGCCATCAAGTATCTTTTAGTAAGACAGGAGCTAAGATTATGGACAGTAACAACAACCTGTATGAATTGTGTGCTCTTACAGTCACTACAAACATGGGCACAAGTAAGCTATGGCATGAGAGATTCGGCCACATTGGATACCCTGTACTGAAGGAGATGCATCACAGAGGTATGGTTGCACACCTACCATCAATTGCAAAAATGAAGGAACCATGTGAAGATTGCATGATGGGCAAGCAATAGAGGAAGGCATTTCCACAAGAAAGTAAGAACATGGCAAGCTATCCTTTAGAGTTGGTGCATGTTGACTTGTGTGAAAAAATGCCTACGCAGGCCTTGGGCGGATCTTCCTACTTCATGTTACTTGTTGACGACTATAGCAGGAAGATGTGGGTGTACTTCCTTTGTGATAAGGCTCAAGCTTTTGGTAATTTTAAAGAATGGCTTCAGCTTGTTGAAACAGAAACAGGGAAGAATATGAAGAAATTCAGGACACACGGTGGTGGTGAGTTCACATCAATAGAGTTTGAAGATTTCTACAAGAGTAAGGGAATCAAACATCAACTCACAGTGGCACATAGTCCTCAACAGAACGGTGTTGCAGAACGTCAGAATCGAACCATCATGGAGATGGCAAGGTGCATGTTGAAAGGAAAGGGTTTGCCTAATCAATTTTGGGCAAAGGCTGTCAACACTGCTGTCTACATCTTGAATCCAAGCTACACGAAGGCACTTGATGGAAAGACTCCACAAGAAGCCTACACTGGTAAAAAGCCTTCTGTTTCCCATTTCAAAGTATTTCGAAGTGAATGTTATGTACATGTTCCAGATAGGGAGAGAAACAAGCTTCAACCAAAAAGCATAAAATGTATCTTCCTAGGGTACAAGGAAGATAAGAAGGCTTATAAGCTTTATGAACCTGAGACTAAGAAGATCATGGCGAGTCATGATGTGGTGTTCAAGGAGGAGCAACCACATGCAGTGGAGGAGGAAAAGAGAGCTTCCACTTTATCATCAGGTGAAGGGGCAATCCACTATGAACCTGGCCTAAGAGCTATCCCTTCTACACAAGAGAAGGAAGCATCATCTTCAGATGATGAGTCTGTAAGTCACCAACCTGCCGACACCCAAGTGGAAAAGCCATTGCCACATTGGGTGAGGCATCTCTATGATTCTGCAAAAACCATCCCACAGTCACTAGAAGAGGTTGCAGATGGATTGAGGCGATCACAGAGAATAGAGGAACAGAGACGGGCAAACGCCCATATTGTAAACATAGTCTTGATGGATGATCTCATTCAAGAAGAAGCAAAGGAACCAACCAATGTGGAAGAGGCACTCCATGATCCGAATTGGAGGGCCGCCATGCAAACAGAATACAACAATATCATGAAGAATGGAACTTGGGAGCTAGTGATCAACCTCCTAAGCGTAAAGTCATTGGCACCAAGTGGGTCTGGAAGCTAAAGTACAAGGCTGATGGTACTCTAGAAAAGTATAAAGCAAGACTTGTTGCACATGGCTACTCACAAGTTGAAGGCATTGAATTTTGTGAATCATTTGCCCCGATTGAAAGAATGACTACTATCCGAGTAGTATTAGCTATGGCTGCACATAAGCGTTGGCTAGTCTATCACATGGATGTCAAGTCAACTTTCCTAAATGGAGACCTCAATGAGCAGGTATATGTGTCTCATCCACTAGGGTTTGAGGCTCCCGATTTAGAGAACAAGGTATGTAAGCTGAAGAAGGCATTATATGGGCTAAAACAAGCCCCTAGAGCATGGTACCAGCAGATAGATAAGTATCTCTTGGATCTAGGTTTCAAAAGATGTGCTTCTGATGCTAACTTGTATGTTCTAAAGAGAGGGTGAAAGACAATTGTGCTTGTACTCTATGTCGATGACCTTGTGATTACAGGAAATGATGATGCTCTTCTTCAACAAACAAAAGATGCCCTGAGTTCAGAATTTGAAATGATAGACTTGGGCTTAATGCATTATTTCCTAGGTCTTGAAGTTTGGCAGGAACCAGGGAAGATTTTCATCTCTCAACAAAAGTATGTAAGGCAGATATTGAAGGCATTCGACATGGAGGATTGCAAGGAAATTTCTACACCTGTGGAGGTCAACACAAAATTATCTATTGAAGATACTTCATCTCCAGTGGATACTGGAAGATACAGAAAATTAGTTGGAAGTCTCATCTACTTGTGTAATAGCAGACCAGACATCTCTTATGGTGTTGGAGTAGTAAGCAGGTTCTCTAATAAGCCTTGCCAAACTCATTGGAAGGCAAGCATGCGGATACTCAGGTATGTGAAAGGAACTACTGATTATGGTATTCTTTATGAAGAAGGATCATCTCTGGTCGGATATTGTGACTCAGATTGGGCAAGAGATATTGATACCAGAAAATCAGTTCTGGATATTTCTTCTCTTTAGGATCAGGGATTTTCTCTTGGATCAGTAAGAAGCCACCGACTGTAGCATTATCTTCTACTGAAGTTGAGTACAAAGCTACATGCATTGAAGCATGTGAAGCAGTATGGTTGAGGAGGATCCTATGGCACATAGGAATACAAGGACATGAGGCTACAAAGTTGAAGTGTGACAACCAAAGTTGCATGGCCATCACCAAAAATCCTATTTTCCATGCACGTACCAAGCACATAGAAATCCAGTATCACTATGTGCGTGAGTTGATTGAGGATGGGGTCGTGGAGATAATCTATTGCCCTACTGAAGAAAATGGAGCAGACATCTTCACCAAGGCTCTTGGGAGAGAGCAATTTCTTCGACACTTTCCAAAGCTTGGGATTGGACCAAGGAGGTAGTTCACCATCGGGTGGACATTGAGGGGCGGTGTTAGATATGCTGAATACTCCACCCTCATGTGACCACAAATGATCCATGGCGCTCTAAGTTGTAAGGCCCCCATTATGAGGAGAAGCCATTATGAGAGCCCGGACATTTGTGGAACCCTAACTTCCAAGTTAGATGAGGTCTATGTGTGACTGTTGATGGTTGTAGATGATCTTTGTGAGCCTAGCCGTTAGGTAGGGCATAAACTTCCAGGCCATTAGGTTGCCATTTAAGGTGAAAATAAAGGCCCTGTGGCGTCGTGCGGTTTCCCCATAGAACCTTAATGGGGGGACTGTGGAGGGGGGCTTGCCCCCTTCTGCGGGGTCCTATCCCCCAGCCCGTAGGGCCGAAACGGTAGGGTCCTATCCCTCCAGGGGGCCTATCCCCCCGGCCTGTAGGACCGAAACGGTAGGACTTCTGGTCGTGGAGATATTGCCGGATCATATATTTTACCGACTATTTTGTATCTCCCGACTATGTTTATCTATACCGAACCGCCTTGTAAAAGCTATATAAGCCCGGACCACGTTGAGCTTTACATAGCATTGCGCACTAGTAAGTTCATCTAGAGTCTATCTAGATCGCCATCTAAGCTCCACATTGGGAGTGCATGGGTGGGCAGCACCATCATTGTAACTGCATTATGCTCGGCAATCTGAGAATTTGAGTTCTCTATCTCTCAGTCTGCATCTATCTTTGTCTACGTTTTTCTCTCAACTCTGTCTACAGGTCTATTCTGCTGTGCTGTTATTTTCTTACACTTTCACCTCGTTCCTTTTCTACATAATAAAAGATTCAATTTCTTCTAGATGTACCACCCTAGCAAATGGTGATGACATAATGGTTTCTTCTGCAACTCCTTCCTTACTCACAAAGATCATCTATATATGAGGTCCTACTATTGACGCCTTGTTCTTTGGGCAACAAATGGTGTAGTGGTCTCTAGCTTCTAGGCAATTTCTACAAGGGGAGAATTCTTTGGTAGATGAAATTTTCTTTGATAATGTCTCCACAATTAAAACAAATGATTAGTCATCTAGGACCATTTCCAAAACTACCCCGAGGATGTGGGTTGTGAGTGTTACCTTGAATTGGTGCAAAAACCATTACATTTGGTGGTGGTTGAACTCCTTCGTATCCCCAATATGCTTGTGCAAGAATCCCTCTTGAGTGACATTCCTAGGCTTCATGGCTAGCCTTCTTACATAATTGGCAAGCCACACTTAAAATCGAGCAATCTCTTACCACATGACCTTGTTTGCTACACATGGTGCTAGAGTCCACTTTTGATTCCACTTCCTGCACGAAGTTTTGTAGCTCCTATCAAAGTTGTGCCAATTCTTCTACCTCGGCCTACTCTTCTTTTGGTAGTTTTATGGCTTCAATTTCATGCCTTACTTGTGTCACTGCACTTTATTCTTCATTGTGGGACTTGTTTCTTCTTAATTTCTCAATCTCCTTCCTCAATTGTGTTACTTGATCTTTAGGTTCCATGGGGTATGGTAGGCTAGAAGAACCAATTCCAAATTATTGCCAAACTTGCTTTGTTGCCATGGTAATGAACTCAACAATTGTTGTTGTAGGGATCACCAATTACTTGATCTTGCATTGTGTGAACAACGTATGTGGTTTAGCAAGCCAGTTTTTGACAAAAAGTCATGGAGAGGATATGGTAGTTTAGCCACACGTGCTTTGGTCCTAGTAACAAATTCAAGAAATGTCTCCCTAGTAGTTAGTCATAAGCTCTCTAATTCTTCAATGATGTTTTTGGATGTATTTCCTTGTTTGAATTATGCTTTAAAGCCATCCTTCATTAATTCCCAAGTGGCAAAATGGTTGTCGACAAATTGAATAAACCATTTGTCTACTAAGACTTCCAATGTTGTTGGAAAAAGGATTAGAAAAACATCTTCCCTTCCCACGGACTCCCTTTTTTTACATAAGGCAAAAAATTGTTTATCATGCTCATCAGGATCTTCATGTGCCAATCCTCTAAAGGAAGGGAATTTGATGTTCAATCTAGAAAGCAAAATTTCTAAGTCTACATGGACTACCACATTTCCTTATGATGATGTGGATGAAAGAGGATTGGGTGACCTAGGAGAGACCCTCCTTTTTGTGGTTTTGAAAGAAACTCCTAATGTTTGTGATGGGTTGCATTCATGATCTACGCATCCTATTCCATGAGCTTAAGATGAATTCCAAGGAAGAAGAAAAGTTACCTCTTCAATTACATTGTTGACACCTTTGCACTTGTTCTTCTTCACTTTGTAATTGTGATCTTTTGATGCTCAAGCTGCCTGGTCCCATATGGCATGCCAAATTTTGTTCTGGTATTCTTTAATTGAAAGGGGATTGAGTGTTTGTAGGAGAAAAGTACAAAAGAAGATGAAAGATAATTTGTATTAGAAGCCTCTATGCATTGATTAGCATAAAAGATTACAATAGCTTTGTCTAGAATGAGACACAATATTCTCTCTACGTAACCATTTTAGGAAACTGAAGTATACAAAAGTACAACAAAATACCACAAGTACTTGTGTAGTTAACCTTTAAGCCATTCCTTCACCTTGTCCAATAACTTGCCCTTGTGTACTCCTTGCACTTAAGCTTCCAAGAAGTTTGAAGTCTTAGTCACTTCTACTATCGACCTGCAAAAACTCCTTGATGATACTATGTCACACTTTTTTTGCTCTTTGCACACTCTCTCTGCACACTTTGTCTCTCCCTGCACACTATCGAAGTGTGTCTGTCTTGCTATCTCTTTCTCTCACAGTGTAGCATATGTTTTTCTTCTTTAGTTTATCTCCAAGAATACTCCTTTGCTGTGTTGATTACTCTTACGTATGTCGATTCACTTCCCAATTACTTGTATATCTTGATGTTGTTTTACTCATTGTCCCAAGAACCTTCTCAAATAGAGACCAATAGTTCCTTATTTTATCGTGTAATGACTTTATGGAAAAATTAAATATAATGGGAGGCAACACATAAGCTTTTGTGTATCTTCTTTGCTACCTTTTTTTTTTCACCTTTGACCTTAGTTTCTAAAGGTTCACCTACACCTTCTAGAACACTTTAAATGCCTTTAGAACCCTTCAAAAAGATCCTTTTGCAACTTTTATTTAAGTTTACCTGTAAGACAATTGTGAGCATGCCACTTGTGCACTACCAGTGCACCCATGTCCTTGGCCACCTATGCACCACTTTGCCAAGGCACCACTTTGACAGGCTCAATAGTTGCCCACCACTTATGCACCATAGGCTAAACATATGCCCATAACCCTAACATATCACTTATCTTTGTACAGTGACTTGGTAATACATTTGGTATTCTGTTGTGCTCCAAGCTTCTTCTTCTTCCTTGTGTTGTTTGTGTGCTTCTATAGACCTCAAACCCCAACAGATCACTTATCTTTGTATATTCACTTGGTAATACATTCAGTATTGTGTTGTGCTCCAATTTTTTTTCTTCCTTGTGCTATTTGTGTGGTTCTGTAGACCTCAATTAGTATTAGAGAAAGCCACAAATTCATCTAGGGTGTTGTCAACACCCCTTCATTCATAGTCTCAAGATCACACAAAAATTAGTGAGAATACT
Organism: Ceratopteris richardii; assembly: GCA_020310875.1. Taxonomy (NCBI): domain Eukaryota; kingdom Viridiplantae; phylum Streptophyta; class Polypodiopsida; order Polypodiales; family Pteridaceae; genus Ceratopteris; species Ceratopteris richardii. The sequence continues at coordinate 170,571,354 of CM035413.1, forward strand.
CAAGGTGATCACGAGTTCAAAACAACTTCACTATGTTGCAATGAAATTTTGATTTGAGCTCGTTTCGCCCCAAATGTGCTATCACAGCGATTGTGCATGCAATTTTTTTCCTTTTGTGCCAAACATATATACAAGTTTTGGTTCATCAATGCGTGTAACTCAAAGTGTGCTACATATTTAGTAGAACTCGATAGGGTGTTTTTGTTCAAATTTTTGAGATATAATAATTTTTTGCATCAAAGTATTTAGTCACTCGCCATGGCTAAAAGTAATGATGTATTTTGTATGGTGGTTGTTGAGGATAATTGGATGGTAATAATTACCCATTGTGGACATATATGATGCAACATTATATTGGTAGCAAAAGGGCCATGGAATATCGTGAAAGGTGTTGAAAAACGTCCTAGCACACCTACAGTATATAGTTATTGAAGGTGATATAGATGATGTTAAAGATGATGATCTTCAATTTCCTGATTGTGCTTCGATTCCTACCGCACCTACTAGAGAGAAACTTTGTTGGGATGGTAGAGATGCTGATGCACATGCATTGATAGCTTTGTCTATCAAATGTACCATTATCCCTCACATTTTCTCCTGTAAGATAGCAAAGGATGCTTGGGATATACTTATTATTTTATACCTGGAAAGAAATGAGGCTCTTGTTGCTTACCTCTGAAAATAGTTGGAGAGTAAGCATATGAATGAAAGAGATTCTATGGATAATTTTTTGAAAAAGATCAAAGATTTGAAGGACCAGTTGATTTCTACTCATGAAATCTTACAAGATAATTCACTTGTGTAGACAATTCTTAAAGTTCTTCTAGATTCATATCAGATTTTGCTTCTATTCATTGATGGATGATGAAAGAAAATCCAAACGCCTTAACATTTGAGGAGTTACTTGAAGTATTTTGATGGCAATGCACCACGCTGAACTCTCCTTCTTAAGAGCTTCATGAAAATACCCTCAAAGTAGAAAATAAAATTCCAAATGCCACACATAGTACTCCGCACAAAAGTTGCAGAATACACAGAAACACATAGTACATAGACAATGAACATTTTTTAGCTCATACAAAATGCGGTCAAACTTACAGTTTGTGGTTGACCGGGCGACGATATGTTTTATTAAAGAACATATAAAGAAGTTTTTGACAGCCATTTTGCCTTTCACATGGTCACTAACGGTAACAATCTCCCACTAAAGGCCAATATGGCCAAACAAAGTGTATATGGGAGAAAAATAAAGAATGATAAAGAATATGTGAGTGTGAGCATACAAACTATACCTCCCATGTGATGGGCATGCTACACAATATACAAGCAACTATGTAAGATCATGGATCAAGTAACCCCCATCAAGTGACAATAGTGTCAAAAGCTATCCTATGGTAGAGCTTTAGTCAAAGCATCTGCAACATTATCTTAAGTATGAACCTTCTCAAGAATAATGCACTCAGTGGCCGAGCTGTCTCTAATGAAGTGATACCGCACCTCAATGTGCTTGGTCTTTGCATGATAGACTGGATTCTTAGACAATGCAATGATACTCTAACTATCACTTAGGTACATGATGAGGTAGACCTATATCACAAGCAAGATGGGAAACCCACAATGCTTCCTTACATGCCTCACTTGCTACAACATACTCTGCTTCTGTAGTGGAAACATCTGTGCATTCTTGAAGACCAGATCTCCAAGAGATAGCACCTCCAACAAAATGAAAGATGTACCTTGATCTAGACTTATGATTGTCTACACAACCAACATAATTAGAATCTGTGTAACTAATAATGGATGCTTTCCCTCTATCCAAGCATAGAAAATTTTCCTTAATGCCACTTAGATATCTCAAAATCATCTTGACCGCTTCCCAATGCTTCTTTCTAGGATTAGACATATATATGCTCACAACTCCCACTACAAATGCAATGTCTAATCTTGTAGCTACCATAGCATACATGAGACTACCAGCAACATACTAATAAGGAATTTTAGTCATGAATTCCTTTTCATCATTTGATTTGGGGCAATTGTCCTTGCTCAATTTCACATATGTGGGTAAAGGTGTACTCAGTGCCTTTCCACCCTACATATGGAACCTATGAAGTACTTTGGATATGGACTCACTTTGAGACAAGTATATGCATCTTTTACTCCTATCATGAGTATTGCACATGCCAAGAATATGTTTGGCATCCCCCAAATGCTTCATATCAAATCTCGCACTCAACTTCTTTTTGAGAATTGACAAGTCATAAAGAGGACTTCCCAACAATCAACATATCATTGACATAAAGTATTAAACATATTAAGATAGCATCTGACCATCTTTTTGTGTAGAGACAATGATCCTCATTGCTTCTTGAATAGCCTTGAGACTTCATAAAAGCATCAAAATTTTGGCACCATTGTCTAGGGGATTGCTCAAGTCCATATAAGCTCTTCTTCACCTTAGAAAATAGATTTATTTTGCTAGGAACTACATAAACCTCTGGATGTTCCATATAGATCTCATATGTAAGATCTCAATGCAAGAAAGCAGTTTTCACATCCATTTGGACTAGCTCTAAGTCCTCCATTGCAACCAATTCAAGAAACATTCACAAGGTAGTCATCTTGATCACTACAAAGATCACTGACCGTGTTTCAAGATCCCATAAGCGTTATCCAAATTGGCCTTCTCAACCATATCCAAGAAAAATGCATTTCTTTGACTTATGTTCTAGCTTTTGTATAAGGTTCTTGGGTATATGAACATATGCTTTACGCCCAAAAACTTGAAGATGACCATAATATGGTGGCTTCCTTATCCATAACTTTTATGACACTTTTAGACCTTTGGCAGTACTAGGTGAAAGGTTTGCATGAAAGGTTTTCAAACCTTGTGAGAGGTTTGCATGATGCAACATAGAAACTACTCTATTCTAAATAGTTCTATTGATCCTTTTAGCTACACCGTTTTGTAATGGGATATAAGGAGTTGTAAACTCTCTATAGATTCTCTAGACTGACAAAAAAGGCTGAATTCATGTGAGTATACTCACTCCACTTATTTGGATGAAAAGCCTTAATCTTATCTCATCTTTTAGTCTCAACTAAAGCAAGCCATTTTTTGAAAGTAGGGAATACCTCATCCTTTGCTTTGATAGGATATACCCAAACTTTCTAGTAGCATGATCTATGAAAGTGACAAAGTAAAGAGAACCACCTATTGACCTTGTGGGCATAGGACCACATCCATCTGTATGAACAAGATTTAAAGGCTAAATTGAAGAGTCAATGTGCATCTTGTGCACATTCTTAGTTTGTTTTCCATATTGAAAATGATCAAAAAATGAAAAATTAGAGAAAGGTAACACAGGTAAGTAGTTAGAACGAGAAAGATTTTCCATTTTGCTACATGATATATGGCCCAAACAACCATGCCAAATACAATCCATAGGATATTTAGTAATAGCTAACATGTGTTCTTTCGGTGATACAAATAAAGGATAAAGTGAGCCAACTTTGCTTCCTTTTGCAATTAAGCATATTTCCCTTTGATATGTGAAAGGATTGAGCATAGAACACCACCTTATAACCAAGGTCATCAAGTTGAACAACTAGCATCAAACTACATGATAACTGAGGTACATGACGTACATTATACATAATAAATTTTGAACCATCAATGAACTGCACAACCACATCTCCAATCCCCACAATGTCACACTGGTAAGAGTCATCAAGTCTCATGGTACCAAGAGACTTTGCTGCATGATTAGAGAACCATTTTGTATGTGGTGTCACATGGAAAGAAGCACTAAAATCTAACAGCCACACGTGGGAAAAAGAATCAGCCATAAGAGCCTCAATGGGCACAATATTATCAAGTTTCAACACATTAGCATCATCAGAAATAACATTAATTTTATCATTCTTCACAGTCAAACAAGATAGTACACGTAGTTGTTTAACATGCCCATCAACATTTTGTCCTTTGCCTTTAGCATTCTTTAATGTTGCAGTCTTTCTTCATGTGTCCTTTCTTGTGACAATAATGACATTCAATATCCATCTTCCTTGATTTACTTCTACTCTTATTCAGTTAACCATTCTTTTCCTTGTTCTTGCTCGTACCATGTTGCTGATTCTTTACTTGGTAAGAATCACAGACATTATATGCATCTCAACTCTGAGTGCCAACCATAGATTTTCTACGAATCTCCTCACTCAAGAGTGCTCCACATATGTCATCATAGACGAGTTTACCACCAGGTGCACTGTTGCTAATAGCTGTGCAAAAATCCATGATGATGGAAAAGTGCATAATAGCAATACTACTTTCATTTCATTATCCATATTCATTTTTTGAGCCTATAACTGAGAGAATATAGCATTGAAATCATTTAGATGAGCACCAACACTATCTGTGTCCTTCATATGAATGTCATATAATTTTCTCATCAGATACACTTTATTTGATGCCGTCTCTTTTTCATATGTATTGCATAACTTCTTCCAAAGCTCCTCTATACTTTCATAGTCTAATACTGTAAAGTAAACATTATTTGCCAGGTGCATGCGAATGGTAGACCTGGCATTTCATCTAACTCATCCCAATCATCTTCATCCATGTCAGCAGGCTTCTTTGAAATTCCATTTATTGGCTTCCATTGCCTCCTTTGAAACAACACATCTTTAATTTGATTCTTCCATAGAGAAAAGTTAGTGCCATCAAATTTTTGGATCTCAAAATTGTCTTTGCCTTGCAAGTTATAGCTCCTTCTTGGAACACTAGCACTAGACCCGGATCCACCACATGTGCCTGAGATCTCTGATGCCATGATGATAGAGAACTGAATAGAATGATAATGGAGCTAGAAGAGTTTGAACACCAACGAATAAGTGTATCAAGGCCTGACATGTCTACCTGCATAGTGAATCATTGACTCCACTGCATATAATCAGTTACCCAATAGAAGCCAACTAGGCTTATCAAGCACTTATGAAAAACTATCATACATCTCCTATGGTGAGGCTGGGTAAGTCTTCCACCTGCATCACTGAAGAGATCCTGACATCTGGGTGTCTCCCAGTTAAGAAAACCTCACCACGACCCTCTTTATCAAACATAAAAGGCTTTATGCAAAAAATCGTAATTGCTATATCAATGACCACATGGACATACATAAGCGCTATCCACCGAAGCGTACATGGTGTGTATGTGCTCAATATATGCAGTAAAATGACAATAAAAGGTTGAATGCATAGCCTAAAAACTAGCCAATAACACTTGCAAGTGTCTATCAATTTTGATGTTTTAGGCTCAAAAACCTACATAAATTTGCAACGGCTTCTCCACTGAAGACCTCTCAAGAAACCTATAGTTTTACGAGTGTGGCTGAAAACATAGCCCCAAAGGTTGATATTTATTGTTAGAGAAGTACAAAGAACACTCTTCTTGATGTTCTTGGACCTGTGTGAAGAGTACTATGTGCAAAAGTACTCCAAAATGGCTCCAAAAGACACCCCATAAATGCTTCAGAAATAAGATTTGAAAGCAAAGAATGAAGCTTTGAGGGACCAAAACTTGTTCAAGGTAATGTCAACCTTAGTCTTTCCCCTTCTTCAGACACCACAAGAGTGTAGCTTAGTGGCAAGAGATTGCCACAGTTAAGCGAGCTCTAGGGGGAACAGTATTGGGATGGGTGACCTCCCGGGAAGTATCGAGAATCTCTATATTCCTTGATCGTTGAGGTCCTCCCTCGCCCGCGGCCAATGGTGACTCGGATGACAAGGTATGCCAAGGTCTATGCCTTGGTCGCCGCCTTAGTCGTAAGCCTTGGATAAAGCATACTGATTTTTAGATTTAGTCGCCGCAATAGTTGTAAGCCTTGGTCCCAATATGAGTTGCCCACCTTGTCTTTGATTTTTAGGAGCATACTGATTATGGTACACATAAACTACCACTCTCTTGGCAAGTGCAATAACAACATTACTAGTCAAAAATATCTTTTGTATATTTCTTTCCATCTAGATGGATTTCCACCAAGGTTCAACTTTCACAAAATGGAGTATGCACATGCCTAGTGTTACCATTCCTACTAGTGGCATGGGAAAAATCTTTAGTGTGTCATCATCACATATGCTGAACAAAATTACTATTTCTCTTTTCTCGTTTGTATACTCGAGGTAAGAAGTAGGAAGATAGACATCTCCTTATCCTCATAGTGGTCAGCACAAAATTTAACTAGTGGTGGTTTTTTAGTTAACCAATTAGGGTTTTTAAGTCTAGCCCCTTATCAATTGAGTCCATCTAGATAGATTCTATCTAATGGGCATTGAACTTTTGAAATTTTATAATGGTTTGATAGTCTTTTCTCAATGGTCTTGCCTCTTTGGGATTCACGATATGTGGAATATGGATTAAAGAACCTGAGAGTCTCCAACTCTATGGTAGGTTGAGATTAGGGAAGTCGAGAAACCCTATCTTTATACTAGATATAGAACTAGAAGACCTAAGAGCCTTCAACTCTAGTGTAGATGTATCTCCCAAAAGCTAGATAGACCCCAACCTTATGGTAGATAGAGAACTAGAAGACCTAAGAGTCTTCAACTCAATAGTCAATTCATGTTAAGAGGTCTCAAAAGTTTCTAGCTCTACTGTAATACGTTGTTTATGAGCCCAAACCTGAAGAAGATGCGTTTGGAGGTTCAAGTCAACTGCATGATTGTATATCCAATCTTGGCCCAATATCAAAGGTTCTATAAGATCTTCAACATGGAGAACTAATAGCTTTACTATCAAGGGAACTTCTTGTATGAGGATAGGAACTTACACCTCACCAATGCAAGGGGTTTCCACGCCTCCTAATCTAATGAGATAAATCTCAATTGGATTCATTCGTAGGTTCATGTTTTAACAACATGAATACATGATGGCACTAGTGGAAACTCTTGAATCAATCAGGGCCCTAATAATTTTGGTCGTAGTGTCCTCCACTAGCTCCATAGAAATGAATGTTCTATCCACTATGCTAGGAGAGTTATTTCTCTTTGTTTGGCTCATTGCCATGTGATACTTGGGGGCATCTAATCGGGGGAGGACATTAACAAGATGAAGCCCTTTAACATCAACATTCCTATATTGAACTACATCCTATCATTTTTGCCTTCATACATTTAATGTACTCTAGAGCTTCAGCCTGAGCTTCTTCTCAAATTTTTTTCTCCTCCTCTTTACACTTCTTGGCCATGTTGAGTCGTTTATGCATCCCTTTAGTGAGTGCTTCTTGATAAATCTTGAATCAAAATCCACAAATGTAATTTAGCATTACATCTCCTTCTGAAGTGGCTAGTTGCACTACACTGCTTGTTCGAAAGTCTATTGATAATCATGGGTCCATAACCATGTTTCTCTAGCTTACGAGCATGTTGTTTCAAAGTATACACCCAATACTAAATCAATAACTTTCAAGACTTTCTCTTTCATGTGTGCATCAAAATAAGCCTTTTGCCTTTTCTTTGCCGCATATATACATGTTGCTACTCTTAACCTAGTCTCTCTTAAGTGCTCTAAGTTCATTATCCTAGATAATAGCTTGTGGCCCATCCACTGATGTTCTCGTGGGACCCTTAGTGTAGCTGAACAAATACCATCTAAAATGGAGTTGCATTGAGTACTATTTTATAGGCCACTTTGTATGCCCAAATATCATCATGTAATTGTTTATCCCAATCAAAATGTCTATAATCTAGGAGCTTCATCAATACACTACAAAGGATCTTGTTCATGCTTTTCACTAGTCCATTTTCTTGTGCATGATATGGCACTGATTTCGTGTGAATCACTATGAAATCATGTAACAAATACTCAATAACTTCATTCAAGAAATGAGTTCCTCTCAATTAGAAACTCTATAGGCAATCCATATCTTGTGAATGCATTCTCAAACCAAGAACTTTGCCATCATTTGTGCATCATTTTTCTTAGTGGCATTTACTTGTATCCATTTGGTAAGATAGTATGTGGCAATAATGATGTATTCTGCACGGGAGCTTCTAGCTCGGGTTTGATAGGACCTACGACATCTATACCCCACTTAGAGAATGCATGTCCTTCCATCATGGGTCTCAATGGCATCTTTTCTTGATGAATAGGATGTTGAGCGCTTTGATATGTGTCACACCACTTCACATAGGTATGTGCATCCACATGAATGATACGCCACCAAAGGCATGAAAATAGAATGGATTTGATCACACAATGAGGTCCAAAGTGCCCACCTACAACAACATTTTGTGTAATTTCTAATATCTTTAAATAATCACTTTCGTGTACACATGATCTCAAATATACATCTCTTCCACACTTGTATAGACTATCCCCAATTAGGGCATATTCTTGAGCTTCCTGCTTTAGACTTCATTTTCATGCTAAGGTCATGTCATGAGATAATGTTCTCATTCTTGGAAATTCAATTAGATGACTACTCGATTCAGGTATTAGAGGCATTGGATACAAGGTTGCATGTTCCAGTGGAGGTATGCTAATATAGGATGAAAAATTCTTGAGCAACCTATAGACATTTGCTTCCATAGTTGGCCAGTACATGCCTAATTGATGGAGACCTTCAAATCTACAATTTCAACTCTACCTTGACTTAAGAACACCTCTATGTCAAGTATAGAAAAGACTTTACATCAATACTTAAAAATTTTCAAAGTTTAAGGATGAAATGTACTTCCTTCTTCAATTCTAAATTTTTGTTCTTCTTCAAATAGTCTGTCACAAGATTCAACTTCGTTACCTACAAATGCTTCAAATTACATAAGAATCTTTGTATGATCCTTATGAACCCTTGAGGACAATACAACTTTGATTAGACTGATTAAAAACTTTGATTAATCACTGAGATCAAAGTATGTCTAAAACTCTTATCCAGAAATGGCAACTTTGACATAGGTAACTTCAACCTCCGATTTCTCTCAGACTATAGCCCATTTTACAAAATGCTTTTGGAAATATCTTCGTTATCTCTCAATTTCAAATTCTAGTCCTTAAGCACAACAAAATTTACACACATCACTAAGAATTGAGCAAAACATTAATTGACGAGATGCACCATTTTTGAGTCTTCACTTCAAAAACTTGACATATGAATGTTCCTATGAGTCATACACAGTCTATGAAAGAAATTAGGACATGAAACTTTAACCATAGCTTTTTTTACTATTGAACTAAGTCTGTGTACAAGGATTTCTGATCAACATGATCATCCTAAGAGAAATGTGAATTAGAGTGAGCTCTAATTCTACAGATTTCACTCAACACTTCTATATCTTCTATGATAATGAACTCACTACATTTCCAAAGTCCCAACCATAGATTTTCTATGAATCTCCTCACTCAAGTGTGCTCCACATATCTCATCATAGACCAGTTTACCATCAGGTGCACTATTGCTAATGGCTATGCAAAACATATTCCATGATGATGGAAAAGTGCACAACAACAAGATTGCTTTCATTTCATTATCCATATCCATTGTTTGAGCCTGTAACTAGGACAATATAGTACAAAAATCATTTAGATGAGCAGGAACACTATCTGTGTCCTTCATGCAAAGGCCATGTAAATTTATGATCAGATACACTTTATTTGATGCCGTCTCTTTAACATATGTAATGCATAACTTCTTCCAAAGCTCCTCTGCACTTTCACAGGCTAATACTGTAAAATAAACATTATCTTCCAGGTGCAATCGAATGGTAGAACTCGCCATTTCATCCAACTCATCCCAATCATCTTCATTCATGTCAAAAAGATTCTTTGAGATTCCATTTACTGGCTTTCGTTGCCTCCTCTGAATCAACACATCTTTAATCTGAGTCTTCCATAAAGAAAAGCTTGTGCCATCAAATTTTTGGATCTCAAGATGGTCTTTGACCTGAAGGTTATAGCTCCTCTTCAAAACAGTGGCACTAGAACCTGATCCACCAGAAGTGAATGAGACCTTTGATGCCATGATGATAGGGAATTGAATAGAATGACAATGAAGCTAGAATAGTCCAAACACCACTAAGGCTCGAAGAAGGATGACCAAGTGTCAGATTCTAGGAAAAAATTCAACGGTATTCCCCAAAATATGAATTAATGAATAGTAATGACCAACCAAAAAAGATTATGTGCGAAAAAATATGCTCACACCAATAAGTGTGTTAAGGAGTAAATCGACCAATGTATAGTTCACAAAACTAAAAAATTTGGAAATTTTTTTCTAGAGTATCCTTTGCAAAATGAGCATATGACTAGTGTCAAAATCTCATGAAACTACAAGTAGTGACATGTTAACCTACATAGTGAATCACTGACTCCAGTACATATAATCAATTATCCAAAAGAAGCCAATTAGGCTTATCGAGCACCTATGAGCAACTATCATACATCTCCTATGGTGAGGTAGTGCATCACCAAAGAGACCCCATCATGTGGATGTCTCCTAGTTAAGAAAACATCACCACGATTCTCTTTATCAAACATGAAAGGCTTTATGCGAAAACATAACCGCCATATCAATGATCACATGGATGTACATAAGCAGTATCCACAAAAGCATACATAATGTGTATGTGCTCAATATATGCATTAAAATGGCACTCAAAGGCTGAATTCATAGCCCAAACACTCGCCAACAACACCAAAAAGTGTCTGTCAACTTTGTTCTTTAGGCTCAAAAACCTGCATAGACTTGCAGTGGCTGCTGCCACTAGAACTAAAACCTTTCAAGAACATGTAGATTTACTAGTGTGGCTGAAAACACAACCCCAAAAGGTGAACATTTGTTGTTGAAGAATTACAAAGAGCACTCTTCTTGATGTTCTTGAACCTGTGTAAAGAGACCTATGCACAAAAGTACTCCAAAACGGCTCCAAGAATCACCTAAAATATGCTTCAAAACAGGCTTTGAAAGCAAAGATGAAGCTTTAGTGGCCCAAAACATGCTCAAGGTAATGTTAACCTTAGTCTTTCCCCTTATTCAAACACCGCAATAATGTATCTTAGTGGCAAGAGATTTCCAGCTAAGCGAGCTCCAAGGGGAACAATATTGAGATGGGAGACCTCCCGTGAAGTATCGAGAACCTCTATCTTCCTTGATCATTGAGGTCCTCTCTCGCGCACAACCAACGGTGCCAATGGTGACTTCAGTGATGATAAGGTTTGCCAAGGTCCATGCCTTGGTCACTGCCTTAGTCGTAAAACTTGGAGAAACCCTTAGGTGGGTGGGTGGTCGCTTTGGTTGCACAAAAGGAACAAAGTTTTTGCATCAAAATGCTATGATATTAGTGAAGTATCTTGATGGCAATGCACCACGCCGAACTCTCCTTCTCGAGATCTCCACGACTTACACTTGAAGTAGAAAATAGAGTTCCAGATGCCACATAGTAGTCCACATAGACAAAGTGCAAAAAAGATGCCTCTTCACTTCAATCTTTGATCTTTGGTCTTCGCCACTTTAGTTCAAAACTTCAAATGCTTTTCTTCTCTTTGCTTTTCATTAAATCAGGAGCTCATTTGAAAAAAAATCCATGGGAAGAAAGTAGTGCATTGGAAATATTTAGAAAAAAAATACATACTTGAGAAAAATTAATTAATTCTTAAACTATATATTTTACATTTCCTTCATTAAGCATGATCGGATCTCTCCTTTCTAGTAATTTTAGGCCCATATTAAAAATAACTTGTGCTATGAACATATCATATGAATTTTTGATATTTTGGTTTGAAATCGTTAAGCATAAGTTTTCTGTCATCATAAAATCTTCCTCATATGATGCTCATGAAATGAAACATTGTGAAGCAAATAGCGTCATGGTGGAAATAATATGCATCTGAACATTATAATTATTGAAATGCAAGTAGCTCAGCACCTGAATTGATCTTCAGAAAGGCAATTTTTGTGCATACTTTATTGATGATTCTCAAGCATTTTAAAATGAATATTACATCATCATTTGCTAACATATTTCTTATACTTGTGCTTACAACAAATACATCATGAACGAATGTAAAGTTTTATATATTTAACTTAGATTTCCTATTTAACTTAGAATTGTTTCATGAAGGCAAAGATTGTTTTGGAAATAGCCTTCGAAACGTAAAATGCAAAGCACGGACAATTTCAAAGCAAAAGAAACTTATTGACTGTATGTGCAGACATGATCAAACGATTTTAGTATTGCCCACATGAATATCTGCAATACCTCTCATATACATATATTCCTTAGTTTTTGAGAAGTCTCTTATTAGAATGTGTGTGGTTTTCCCTTAACCGCCAATGCATTCTTAGTTTGTAACAACAGATCTTGATTCAGATGTATCTTAAGAACTTGTTAACATATCTCTCTCTTTCCATTTATGATTCTTCTCCTCTGTGATCGAGCTCTTACTACACCTCCGCTTGGTTTCTTTCTGTGCCCATCACATGTAACCTCTCTCTCTCTCTCTCTCTCTCTCTCTTTCTATATATATATATCTCTCTCTCTATACTATTGTGTTGCCTAATTTTTGCATCTGCGTGTTGCCATAGCTCCTCTCTCTCTCTGTGCCTTCATCTCCTCCGTCATTGCTGTCTGTGTCCTTCTTCTTCTTCTTCTTCTTCCTCTCTCTCTCTCTCTCTCTGTCTGTGCCTTCATCTCCTGCGTCATTGCTGTCTGTGTCCTTGTTCTTCTTCTTCTTCCTCTCTCTCTCTCTCTCTCTCTCGATCTACACCTCTACAGCCGTACGATCTATTTCTGTTGCTCTATCGACACCCTTTTCCTCTCTCTCTCTCTTTCTCTCTCATGGTTCTATGTGCACCGACGTGCGATCTGTTGATCTTCACTGCCATTTCTTCTTTGCATGCTTTCTTGGGCTTCTCAAATCGCATGTGCAATGTCAGACATGTAATTGTATCTAGCTGTTTCTAAAGAACGTAAAATCATACATCATCTTAGGCAAAGGCCGCCTCAAATAACATATACACGGAGGAGATAAGCATCTCAAGGTGATCTAATCTTGCTTTGCTCCTCTGCACCTCTGTTCGCTAACATTTGCTGCTTTCATCGAGCTTTCGTTCGAGCCCTTATAATCGGCAAACAAGGGTGGTAAGATGTTAATCTGACACAAATCCTTAGAAAAACACGTTCACTAGATTTCTTACTCGTGATCAGACTTCTTTATCAAGGCTTTGGAGAAGAGAAGAAATCAGATATTGAAAAATCTCTCTCTGTCTCTCTCTCTCTGTCTCTCTCTCTCTCTCTTTCTCTCTCTCTCTCTCTCTCTCTCCCTCTCTTTCTCTATTGGCATGGTAGCCAGAGATGGAGAGCTTGAGAGTAATGGTCATGGAGAGAGAACCAAAACTGTATTTGTAAAGCATGAACAAGAAAAGTAAAGAATGAAGAAGAAAAGGCAAGAAGGAGTACCTGAAAAAAAATCCATGGGAAAAACCAAATGAGCATTGGACATCTATTTATAGCTTTTCCAGGTCCTCTCTCTAGATCTCTAGAATCTCCTAGCCTTTCTTTCTATTCTTAGAGATTTTTTTTTTGATCCATTCTATTTTGAGAATCTTCTTCTTGTTCTTTTTCTATTTTTGAAAATCAAATCTTTTGTTTCTATTTTTATTTTTCTTTTGATTTTTTGTCTTTTTCTTTTTCTATTTTTATTTCTTTCTTGTTTCCTTTTTATTTTTGACTAAGGGTTTAGTTTGTTTCACACTTATGTACAAACTAAGGGTATGTTTCACACTTATGATAGTGTATCCAAATGTAAAAAATGCTCAAATCAAGATTTTGATGCCACAAAGTGAACTATTTTAAACTCTCGATTGCACTGAGTATGCTCACCATCTTTTATACAATTCTTAGATTGTGATCGAGCTGGTGTCAATGATGCCCTAGATGAAGGGATGACCCATTCTAATACCAATGTTTGGATTTTGAGGTTTGCAAAAGCACACAAACAACACAAGAAGAAGAAGAATCTTGGAGGCAAATATACAAGTTAGGGAGAAAACGTCCTAACGAGGGAAAATATTTCCCCAAGGTCCTAACTGTGTTCACACACACATCACTACCAAAATATATCAACTTCTTCACTCCTACAATCACCAAGATACTAGGGCTTAGTGTAGGAAAATCTGCTAGTTAAGCATGCCTTGAGGGATTACTATTGGAATGGGTCACTATTGTAGGGAGTCGAAGGCTCAAAAGAACAAAGAGGAAAAAGAAGAGAAGAAGAGTAGGGGCCTACACATTTTTCCAAAAATGTCCTATTTCTTTTCTCACACAAAGCTCATGAATGTAATGAAGCCTTGTAAATGCACTATAGGAGTCCTCTAGTTGCATAATCCCCATAGAATGTACAATGTCTTTGTAAAATATTAGCTTTCTTTAGGAATTTCTAGAAGTGCCAGTCTACTTGTGTGAAAGGGCCAAATTAAGTGCACGTGTATAATTCACTTTGCAACTCCTTTGTAAGGATTTTTGGCCATTTTGAAGAGACTATCTTGAAGCAGAAATCTCGTAACTCCTTTTTGTTGCTCTCTTATCTCCTTCTTCGTGAGCTAGTGTGTGTCTTGATGACATGTAATGTGTGCTTGGATGTGTTTTTTACCCCTTCCTCATCCTTTTTCATTGATTTTATGTGTGTGTGAAGCATAGAGAGTTGTTAAGTGAAGGTAGGAGTGTTGGAGTTAGACGTCTGCGGAAGCACGTGAACAACACAAGGAAGAAGAAGAAGCTTGGAGCACAACACACAATACTGAATGTATTACTAGAGAATGTGCAAAGATAAGTAGCCCATTAGGGCAATAGGCATATATACAAGCCATGGCAAAAAACCTCCTAAAGAGGGAAAAACGTGCCCCGGTGGTCCTAGTGTGTTCACACACATCGCTATCTACATATATCAACAAATCCCCCCTAGGAGTGATGCGGTGAACAAGGAGCTGGCACTCATGTATAAGGAAGTGCCAAGCTATGTGGAATCAATCCACAAAAGGAAGTAAGGCCAAAGCTTTGCAGAAAGCTTCAAACTTCTCCCTAGGCAGAGCCTTCGTGAAAAGGTCTGCAATGTTCTCTTGCGTGGACACATATGCCAAGCTGATCTCCTCAGCAGAGGACCTCTCCCTGACATAATGATAGTGCACCTCAATGTGCTTAGTGCGAGCATGGAACACAAGGTTCCTCGCAACTGCCAATGCACTCTGACTGTCAGTGAAGATGGTGGTGGCAGAAGACTGACCAACACCCAAATCAACCATAAGGCATCTGAGCCACACACACTCAATAGTAGCTGTGAAAGCTTCCCTATACTCAACCTCACAACTGGAAGTGACCACAGTAGACTGCTTTTTGCTCAACCAAGATATACATGAGCTACCAAGCATGAAGCAAAAGCCACTAGTGGACACACTAGTTCATATCAGCTAGCCCTGTCAGAGTTAGAAAAAGCATGCAAATATGGTGGTAGTGCTCCCGCCTTGGGATAAAACAACCCAAGTAGCCGAGTACCACTCAAGTAGTGAAAGATGCGCTTAACTGCCTGCCAATGCTTGACTCGTGGGAAATGCATAAACTTGTTCATCTGTGAGACAACAAACTGAAAATCTGGCCGAGTAATGCATAAGTAAATCAGGCATCCAACATCCTGTTGATAGAGGATAGCATCAAATGCATCTCCAACATCATGAAGACTCAATAGTAAAAATGTCTCCATAGGAGTGGCAATAGGCTTACAGTCTTCAAGGCAAAAATGCTTCAATAATGTGTCAATATATTTCGTTTGACTCAAAGCCATTCCACCATCAACTTGCATAAACTGAATGCCCAAATAGTGATGCAAATGCCCCAAATCAAACATCTTAAATGAAGCATGCAAATCAGCAATATGCTTCTCAATAGGACTAGTGAGTAGCATGTCATCAACATAGACAACAATGATCAGAAGCACATCATTAGCACGTTTAACATATAAGGTGCTTTCAGTTGGACTGTTCTCTAAACCATGTGCAATCAGATAGGCATGCATCTTCTCATACCAAGCACGTGGTGCTTGCTTTAAACCATATAATGCCTTCTTTAACCTGCACACCTGGTTTTCATGCCCTTTTTGCACAAAGCCATGGGGCTGAAAAACATACACTTCTTCATGCAGGTCACCATTCAGAAATGTAGTTTTAATATCCAACTGATGTACATTCAAACCATGATGGGTTGCAAGTGCACAGATGCCCTGAACAGTAGTCATACAACATGTAGGTGCAAAAGTCTCATCAAAATCAATTCCTCTTTCTTGTGCATAAACCTTTGCAACAAGCCTAACCTTATACCTGTCAACTGATCCATCAAGCTTACACTTCAGCTTGTAAACCCACTTAGTGCTAATGGCCTTCTTGCTAAGAGGAAAGTCACATAAAGAACAAGTGCCGTTCTTCATTATAACATCATATTCAGATTGCATAACCGCCATCCATTTTTTTGAATTTTGTGCTTCGTCAAATGAAACAGGCTCATTCTCATCACACAAACTAGATGCAGCCATAGCATAGCAATCTAATGCAAAAGAGGCACTATTAGAGCCTGAACGAGTATGATATGACAAAGGTGCATCTAATTTGCTATAACGCAAAGTTTGCACCAACCATTTTGGCATAGTTTTTGCCTCCTCAATATCAACTCTCTCATCAACAAGTGCATCATGTAAATCTGCATAAAAAATGGAATGATCTGCATCATCACATGAAACGTGCAAAGGCTGAGAAGTTGCCTCATTAGGACGAGCACTAGACTGTCCACCTGTAAAAAGAGGCAGCAAAGTATCATACATGTCTTTGGAGCTAATAGATGTCCCCTTAGTACATGAAAGCAATGGCTAAATAACATCTTCCACAAAAACAACATCACGGCTAACCAGAATGCGTTTAGTCTGTGGATGATATAGACGATAGCCTTTACTTGCAGAACTGTACCCAACAAAAATACATTTTACTGCTTTATCATCCAATTTCCTGCGATGTTGTTCATGCATTAATGCATATGCCAAATAACCAAAAACACGCAGATGAGCAACAGATGGATTGCGATCATGCCAAGCCTCATATGGAGTGATGGACTGTAGTGGTTTAGTGGGATACCTGTTAAGTACATATGCTGCACACATGACAGCCTCAAGCCAGAAACTATGTGGTAAAGCCTCACTCTTGACCATACAACTCGTCATCTCCATGAGTGAACTGTTCTTCCATTTAGCAACTCCATTCTGTTGAGGTGTATACGACATTGTAGCTGGTGTTTTATCCCACATTTAGCTAGAAATGCATTAAAATCAGAAGACATATATCCCCCCCCTCGATCAGAATGGAGGGTGGCCATTTTACATGTTGACAGATTTTCAGCCAAAACCAAGAACTGTTTGAAGCACATGAACACTTTGGACTTTGCCTTTAATGGATATACCCATGCATGCCTGGAAAAATCATCGATGAAAGTCACAAAGTAAAGATAATTTCCAAAAGAAGGTGTTTGCATAGGACCACAAACATCACTATGTACAAGCTTTAATTTCTGAGTAGCCAGAATTGAACCATCTTTTGGAAAGGAAGAACTCTGCATTTTGCCCAAAATACAGCCTTCGTAAACATGTTTTTGGGGTGCCTCAAGTTTGGGCAAAGAGGACACCACTTCAGATTTCTGTAGGTGTAGCAAACTAGCAAAATTCAGATGACCAAAGCATGCATGGCAAAGCTTTGCATCTGACATAGCCTGAGAATCATGTATTGCACATGCGAAATCATTTACAGATCTTTTATAGTCTATGAGCTTATACAACCCACGACATAAAATGCCAGAAGTAATAATCACGTCACCATTTGAGAGATCATGAAATCTACATCTATCATCAACAGATTTCACAACCAAGAAAATCTTGGCTAATGCAGAAACTGATAACAGATTTTTCTTGATCCCTAGCACAAACAAAGCATCTGAAAAAGTGAAAGAACTACCACCAGCAATAGTCAAAATGATCTTACCAACTCCAATAACAAGATAAGAGGAGTTGTTGGCACATGTAACAGTATTCCCTGTAGGGGCAGGCTCGAGTGAAGAGAAGAAACTGTGTTGCGAGGTAATATGTTTGGTTGCCCCACTGTCAAAGTACCAAACATCTGAGTCTACTGCAGACATGCACTACTCATGAGAAGATGGGTCAAAATTGCAAACAGTAGTAAACGCCCATTCTTCTTCCTGCACAAGATTAGCAGACTCTGTTTTTGGTGTAGAGGCTTCTGCAACAACCATTCAAGCCTCTTTCTTCTTTGCCTCTTTAGCAATTTTGGATAGTTCTTTATGATATGATCATTTCCTTTACGATACTTGTAGAAAAATTTCTGCTTTTCTGATTTCTTTTCATATGTGTCTTTCCTCTTTGAATGTGCAAAATTAGCAGATTTTTGCTTACTAGTTGAAGAGCTCCATTTTCATTTGCCCTTCTGACTAGCCAAGAAAGCTTGACCTGCAACACACATAATGGACCTATTCTGCCTGGACTCATCTTCCTACAATAGAGCAGAGACTAACTCCTTAAATGACAAGGCATTTGGATTGCCTTTCATCATCAATCAAAGAGTAGAAGCAAAACTTTGATATGAATCAGGAAGACCATTTAGAACGGTCTGCACAAGTAGGCTATTTGGTATAACCTCATCAGCAGAAATCAATTGTTCCTTCAAGTCTTTGATCTTTGTTAGAAAACTATCCATAGAATCACCTTCAGTAATGTCCTCACTCTCCAACTGTTTTCGGAGGTAAGCAACACGAGCCTCATTCCTAGCTTGGTACAATGTGGTAAGTGTATCCCAAGCATCCTTAGTTGTTCTGCAAGAGTGAATGTGAGGAATAATGGCACATTTGATAGACAAAGCTATCAATGCATGTGCCTGGGTATCTTGCCATTCCAACAAATTTGATCTGTAGTAGGTGAAGCAGAAACTCTAACATGAACATGAATATGCAGAATATCATCATCTTTGACATCTTCTGCATCAGCTTGAGTACCCGCAGTTGTAACAGTTGCAGGTGTGATAGGACATTTTCAACACCCTGCACAATGTTCCACATTCCTTTTGCAACCAATACATGTCGCATCATATAAGCCCACAAAGGGTAGTTGGTACCATCCGACTTATCCTCAACAACCAACCTATGAAATACACCACTGGTTTCAGCCATGGCTGGTGACTAAAATACCCTGATGCAAAAAATTGACTGTATCTCAAAAAGTTGAATGGAATTGCCCAGATGAGTTATGCTAAACCTATAGCAGACTTCGAGACGCTTATATTGGCGAACCAAAATTGGTATATACCTTTGGCACAAAAAGATGAAATAGCCTGCACAAGCACTGCGATAGTGCATTCGAAGGCCAAAACGAGCTCAGATCGTGATTTCGACACCAGATAGCAAAGCTGTTTTGATCTCAGAAACACGCTGAGTATGCTCACCAAATTTTGTGCGAAACTTAGACTGCAACCGGAGGAGTGTGGAGGATGCCCTAGATGAAGCGGCGGCTTGCTCTGATACCAATTGTTGGAGTTAGATGTCTGCGGAAGCACACGAACAACACAAGGAAGAAGAAGAAGCTTGGAGCACAACACACAATATTGAATGTATTACTAGAGAATGTACAAAGATAAGTAGCCCACTAGGGCAATAGGCGTATATACAAGGGGGGGGGGGGGGGAAACCTCCTAAAGAGGGAAAAAAGTGCCCCGGCGTTCCTACTGTGCTCACACACATCACTACCTAAATACATCAACAAGGAGATTCCAACCACTTGTTTTTTTGGTCATAACTTTGCGTAGAAAACTCAAATTGAATGTAGCCCATGTCCAAAAGATGTGTCTCATGAGAGAGTTTTGAGAGGAACCTATATTGACTATATTTGGGTATTGAAGCTAGGAAAAAGCCTTGATTTGTTGTATGCAACTACACCATGTATCATGACACATACCTACATGTAGAAGGTGTCGTGTAAGGTAGAAATAATCATATGCACTTATTTGACCTATTAATACATTAACCATCATGTGGAACACATGCTTCTCTGCATTTGGCCAGTTCATTCTCTTGGTTTTATAATTTGACATGTGAGTGTCCAGCCACCACTAGAGTCCACTTGTAGGATGTGTGAGAGCTAGCTAGTCTCACTTGTCATGATTCCCACAGATATCATGGGTCCCACATGTTTTTGGCACCATTGCTAGGGATGAGGGCCTAATTCAAGGTGCCTATGTGATAGTTAAAGTGTCACTGTCGAGATATTGTACATGAAAAAGGAGTTCAACATTATGGCAAGTCATCAAAAAGTTTCACTTTTTTCTCATACATTTCACTGTGTGTGTAGCAAGTTCCTTAGGAGTAGGGTAAGACTTGGGAGATCAGGGTTTAGGACATAGTAAAAGGATTTTAATTGGTTAGTTGAGGACTCTCAAAACTTCAAAAAACTCAAAAGGTTGAATTTGTCTATTGATACTCAACTTGGTTAGGGTCAAAAAACCAAAACCACATCTTAGACTCATCAATAGAGTGCAAGTGTATTGAGAACAACCATTGGTAACCTATATCGTGAAAGTTTCCAACACTTGGAATAGCTTAAACATTAAGAGTTAGAGCTTGAAAAGTTGCACATGTGACCATTGAAGTGATCTCTACACACTGATCATTTCAAATTTGCAAGCACATATGCATGTTGGGAGGAATGATACCACCCAAGTGTCATGAGTGATGTTTTAGCTAAAAGGGGAATATATTCTACAATCCAAGCAGATAAGGGGATAGAGGAGTGCATAAGGAGCACAAATAAAGTTCAAAAGTTCAAAAAAGTTAGGAAAATTCCAAGTATTGTGACACTGGTTGAGTCATATTATGATACCAGATTCCAATGTATCCTCCATACCTTGGTAGGTCTCATGTCCATTGACACCTCACTTTTGGTCATGTATTGTCGATATGCAATTATCATGTGCCATGGATGGTTGAGTATCATCACCTGATACTTGTGTATTGAGTATCGTGTGTCATCTTGGTTGGTATCATGTATCACCAATACCTTCATAAGTGTTGTCACATGGACCCATGTGTCATGTATCATGTACCCTTGTGTTGTGTGTCATGTATCATGTGTTCTTGTGTCGTATCCTGTTTTGCTCAAGTTCCATGTGTCACCAAAACTTGTCCAAGTGTCATGTATCAATGACATTGCTCAACCAATATTGTGTGTGGTGACACCCAAGGTGTCATGTATCACTTGCACTTGTTTCATGTACCACTCCTCCAAGTATCATGTGTCATCACACTCAAGGTGTCATGTATCATCTACTCTTGAGTGTCATGTACCATCCAACTTAAGTGTCATGTATTACCTAAATTACAAGTATCATCTATCGTGAGTTTTTGGAATCAAACTAAGGCTAGGGAGAAAAACAGAGAGGAAAACATACCACTGAATGAACCTGAGGTTAGGCAGTGTCTTATGAACTAGGAGTATTATATCCTCAGTCTAGAGTGTAACCCAAAGAATACTACATTCAAACTATTTGGATACCTCTAGTG
>CM035413.1:170597995-170602995 GCA_020310875.1 Ceratopteris richardii
GCTATAAGTGGAGTATCAGAGAGAGAAGAAGGAGCTACTGAAGTGAAGTAAAGATTTCATCAAAGTTTCAATGAAGGAAGCAAAGAACGGGCACGTCAACAACAAGGGGAAGCAAATACATCATCAAATCAAAGACGAAGCTTCGTCAAGAGGAGTAGCTCTATTTTTTGAGGTAAAAGCCATCCTTTTCAACTTCATTGCATCAAGGGGGAGGTTCAAAAGCGTTAGGAGGCACCATGGCTGATCTCAATGCTCAGATTGAGAAGCTCGAAAAAGGAAACTACCAATCGTGGCGATTTAGAATAAGCAATTTTTTGATGGGGAAAGGTTTGTGGGGACTTGTGAGTGGTGGAGAGCCAAAACCCTACATAGATGAGGTAAATCCAACCAATGATCAGAGAAGAGCAGTAAGAGAGTGGGATGAAAGGGACAAAAGGGTCATTTTCATTTTATCTCAGCATATTAGCAACTCTATGGTAGGGCATATTCAAGATTTGGATACATCGAAGAAGGTGTGGGAGTGCTTGGAGAGATTATACTCAACCTCCACAAAAGCTAGAAAAATTCAGCTCAAGAATGAGCTAAATAATCTTAGGAAAAGCCCCTCTCAAGGTGCTAATGATTACATATTAAAGGTTAAAGAGCTTGCAGATGCACTAGGGTCAATCGGTTGTGCCCTAGATGATGACGATCTTGTCGCCCACACCCTAAATGGACTTAGGGATGATGAAAAATGGAGGGCTTTCATAACTTCAGTGTATGTAAGGGACTCTCTTCCTGATTTTGATCAACTAATCACTCTCATGGTGACAGAAGAGATGAACCTTGGTGGTCATAATGCCAAGGATAGCCAAGGGCAATTGTTGTATGCAGGTAGAGGAAGAGGAAGACACAACCGAGGTGCTACAAGAGGAAGAGGAAGATATCAAAGCAACCAAGGAGGTCAAGGACAACAAGAAAATGCAGGTCAAAGAGCTGGAAGAGCCACAAATAGAGGAAGAGGTGGAAGATTTGG
The DNA here is from genome assembly GCA_020310875.1 of Ceratopteris richardii. Classification (NCBI taxonomy): domain Eukaryota; kingdom Viridiplantae; phylum Streptophyta; class Polypodiopsida; order Polypodiales; family Pteridaceae; genus Ceratopteris; species Ceratopteris richardii. The sequence goes on from CM035413.1 coordinate 170,599,011, forward strand.
TGGAAGAGGACAAGCCACTTCAAATGGATGCTTTGTATGCGGTAAGCCCGGTCATTTTGCAAATGAATGCTATCATAGAGCTCAAAGACAAGGGAATCAAAGCAACAACAACAACAATTATAGAGGGCAAGGTAATTATGCAAACACATCATCCAGCCAAGGGAATGATTATTTACTTGCCATGAGGTATGGTGAAGATACAACTCAAGCTAGTGAAGATGTATGGTATGTAGACAGTGGATGTAGCAATCATATGTCATGTCGAAAGGAGTTTTTTAGTAATTTGCAGGTCCCAAAGCATCAAGGGCATGTGGAAACAGGTGATAAATCAGAGCATATCATTTAACATGTGGGAGATATCAGTTTGGAAGGAAATCAAAGAGCAAAGTGCTTATCAGAGGTATTACATGTCCCTACTATTACCAAAAACTTGATTTCGGTAGGCCAAATGGTAGAAAAAGGCTATCAAGTTAGGTTCAATGAAAGAGGATGTTTTGTTGAGGATCCAAGGGCAGGTTTCAAGCTCATAGCAAAAGGAAAAAAGCAAGGGAGAATGTTCACAATGGACATAATCCAGCCACACCATTCAATGTATGTCACATATGGAGACAAGAGGATAGCAGATTTGGATCTATGGCATAAACGAATAGGTCACATCAACCTACAAAAGCTCAAGGACATGCAAAGGAGGAGCTTGGTAAGAGGCCTACCAAATTTTACATCTAAAATGTTGCATGAAATTTGTGTAGCTTGCCAACAAGGAAAACAATCAAGGCTGCCCTTCAAGAAGAGTACCTATGTAAGTGCAAATGTTTTAGACCTCATTCACACGGATGTTTGGGGTCCAACAAGAGAAGCATCCCTTGCTGGAAATAGGTATTTTGTAACCTTCATTGATGACTTTTCAAGGAAAGTGTGGTTGTATTGCATTAGAAACAAATCAGATGTGTTCCACTACTTCAAGAAATTCAAAGCACAGGTGGAGAAGGAATCTGGCAAGTTTATCAAAACTTTGAGATCCGATGGAGGGGGAGAGTACTTCTCCCATGAATTTTCTAAATTTTTGCAGGTCAATGGCATCAAAAGACAATTTACATGCAGGTATACCCCTCAACAAAATGGGGTAGCAGAGAGAAAGAACAGACACATAGCAGAGGTAGCAAGATGTATGCTCAATGAAATGAATATGCCGCATTGTTATTGGGGAGAGGCTACATATACAGCCACATACATCATGAATAGATGTCCTACATCAGGTATACATCATCTAACCCCTGAGGAAGCATGGAGTGGAAGAAAACCTTGCATTTCACATCTTAGAATCTTTGGTTGTATATGCTATGTACATGTACCTCAAGAGTTGAGGTCAAAGTTAGATGCCAAATCTGAAAGGTGTATTTTTTTGGGATATTCTATGGAACAAAAGGGGTATAAATGCTATAATCCCATCACCAAGGAGCTGAAGGTAAGTAGGGATGTTGTCTTTGATGAGTTGAAGCCTTGGTATGCATGCACAAGTCCATTGCAGGTTGAAGACATAGGTGAGACAGATTTGAAGAATGATGATAGAGTTCAAGAAAGCATGGATTTGAGTGGTCCAAGCAACTCATGCAACACAAGGACACCCTCACCATGGAGTGGAAGGCTTAGGGAAAGAGAGACCAGCTCTGAAGAAAGCAAAGTCAAAGGCAAAGAGAAGATTTCAGTTGAAGAAGGAAGCTATGTGGACGAGAGCATGTTGGAAGATGAAGAGATAGAAGAAGTTCAAACTCCAGGAGTGGCCAAACAAAGAAAGAAGATGGCAACCACACCAAAAGGAAGTGAAAGAAGGTCTTCAAGAGTAAGATATCCAGTACAAAGGTTAACATATGATAATTTCATTGCAAAGCATTATGCATACATGACTCAGGTAATCAAGGACAAAGAACCAACTAGTTATGAAGAAGCTAAGGATTGCAAGGAATGGCAAGAGGCAATGAAGGAAGAGCTCAAAGCACTTGATGAGAACCATACTTGGAGCTTGGTACCAGCTCAAGAAGGCATGAAGGTGATAGGTAATAAGTGGGTTTACAAAATTAAAAGAAATTCAGATGGTTCCATTGCTAGGTACAAAGCAAGGTTGGTGGCGAAAGGCTTCTCCCAAAGCTACGGGATAGATTATGATGAAACTTTTAGCCCCGTAGCCAAGATGCCAACAATTAGGACTTTGATTGCAGTGGCCACATCAAGGAAATGGAGCTTATATCAGTTGGATGTGAAGAATGCCTTCCTCAATGGAGAGCTTGAAGAAGTAGTCTACATGAGCCAACCTCAAGGATTTGCTACTATGAGGTACCCAAATCATGTTTGCAAGCTAAGGAAAGCACTATATGGACTAAAGCAAGCCCCAAGGGCCTGGAATCAGAGGTTAGTGGATTATTTATCAAGTTGTGGATACAAAGAAAGTGTTGCAGATCCATCACTTTACATGAAGAAGCAAGGAGACAAGACGGTATATATATGCATCTATGTGGACGATTTGATCATCACAGGAAGTGATATTGCAGGTATTAAAGATATCAAATCAAAGCTAGGAAAGGAGTTCAAGATATCTGATCTTGGAACACTAAAATACTTCTTGGGAATAGAGGTAATCTATGCACACAATGGCATCTTCTTGATTCAAAGAAAATACTTGTTGGATGTGCTATACAGGTTTGGTATGAGTGGTTGTAAGCCACTTTCTCAGCCCATGGAGCCCAATACAAAGTTGGTTGCAGGTCAAGGAGAGGCTATACAAGATATTACACTATATAGAAGCATAATTGGTTCATTAATTTATGCTACATTCACTAGACCTGATCTTGCATATGTATTAGGTGTTCTCTCTCAATTTTTGCATGCACCTACTCATGATCATCTTATGGCGGCAAGAAAGGTGCTTCGTTACATCAAGCACACCATCAACCAAGGTCTATTTTACTCATATGATGCTGATCTAAGTGTCAAAGGATATAGTGATGCTGATTGGGCAGGTAGCAAGGATGATCGAAGGAGTACATCGGGTTATGTTTTCATGATAGGTACAAAAGTGATCTCTTGGAGCTCTAAGAAGCAACCCACTGTTGCTCTTTCATCCACAGAGGCTGAGTACAGAGGTTTAGCATTGGCTACATGTGAGCTATTATGGCTTAAGAAGCTACTTAAGGACTTGGAAGTGGAAGTGCAGGAGTTTCCTCTTTATGGAGACAACATTTCAAGCATCTATCTAGCTAACAATCCCATGTTTCATGCAAGGAGCAAGCACATAGAGGTTCATTACCACTTCGTTAGAGAAAAGGTGATGGCAAAAGAGCTAGATATAAGGTATGTGAACACTAAAATGCAGGTTGCAGACATGATGACAAAGTTTCTTGAAGGTACAAAGCTTGGAGGATTCAAGGAAGCTATCAACATAAGAGACATAGGCTGAAGCAACAAAGGAAAAGACTTGAGCTTGAGGGGGAGTGTTGAAAGTTTTTCAAGCTCAAGAGTGTGGGAACATGCCCCAAATTGAGCCTTCCACATCATTCACAATCAAAGGAGGCTGATTTCCACGAGTTGGAGGCATCAAATCATGCCCATAATGGAAAGAATTTGATTAGAGAAGATTTAGCTCACCTCTTGATGTTATTGGGCCTCACTTTTGACATGTATATGCTTTTGATTGGTTAAAGAGGTTAGTATGAGGTCTTTAAAACCTCTAATGAGTTGTATTATGACTTAGAGTCGTGGAAATACGTGCCCAAGCTGCCCCCTTGCTTAAGCACACCCCCTACTAGCTGTTCTCTGCATATTTTGCAGAAATTTCACTTTTACACACTCTATCTATCTAGATGTTTTTGGCAGACCCCCCGGTCTTGTAATTGTTGTTTCTCCTTCATCCGGAATCCATTTGCAATGATTTTTGTCTTGTTGGAAAGCTTATAAGTTCTACTTTGTCTCGTATAAGTCTCAGGTTCAGTGC
>CM035413.1:170607995-170610495 GCA_020310875.1 Ceratopteris richardii
TGTTGTTTTCCTCAAGTGCTTCAATCTCTTCCTTCATTGCATGCTTCCATTCTGTTTTTGCTTTGGCCTCTTCAAATGATGATGGCTCCTCTTGGTTTATGTCCTGTGCTATGTAGATAGAATGTTTAGTTACTAATGAGGTGTCAAACCCATACCTTTCTGGTTTTTTCTTTTCCCTCATAGATCTTCTTAGGCCATGATGTGATGATTCTGCCTCATGTCCAAGTTCCTGCAATTTTGCTTTACCTTTAGACTTCCATGCTTTGATCTTTTCCATGTGAGATTCTTCATCATCCTCTGAGGTGTCTTGTTCTTCAATCTTTGATTGTTCTCTACCAAGCTTTGGAAAATCTTCTTCAAGATCATATGGTAAATTGATCTTCCTGCATGAATCTTCATACCATGAATTGTTCTCATCAAAAACTACATCTCTGCTTACCAAGAATCCTTTGTTGGTAGGGTTGTATAACCTGTAGCCCTTTTGATTGTTGTCATATCCAATAAATACACACCTTTCTGCTTTTGGATCCATCTTGCCTCTAACCTGTGAAGGAACATGAGCAAAAGCAATACATCCAAAAATTTTACAATGATCTAAACTTGGTCTTCTTCCATTCCAAGCCTCATATGGAGTCATCCCATCAAGGGATTTTGAAGGCAACCTGTTAATCAAGTAAGTGGCTGTAGATACAGCCTCAGCCCATAAGTAATTAGGTAAATGCTTTTCATTTAACATAGACCTTGCAGCTTCAACAATTGTCCTATTCCTCCTTTCTGCCACTCCATTTTGCTCAGGAGTGTACCTTGTAGTTACCTCTCTTTTGATTCCTCTTTCTTGAAGAAAAGAATCAAACTCATGGGAGAAGTATTCTCCCCCTCCATCTGACCTTAGCCTTTTTAGTGATTTACCTGTTTGATTCTCCACAAGAGCCAAATATCTTTTGAAACATGAAAAAACTTCATCTTTGTGTTTCATAAAGAATAGGATAGTCCATCTGCTGCAATCATCAATAAAGGAAACATAATACCTTGATCCTGATATTGAAGCTTCCTTGCTTGGTCCCCATACATCTGTATGAACCAACTCCAAGAGATCTCCATGCATATAACCTTTCTTCATGAATGGTAACCTGTGAGACTTTCCAAACTGACATGCACTACACTTATAAATCATATGTTGTTTTGACAAGTTAGGGAGTCCAAGTACACTTTGGTCCCTGCAAATTTGCTTTAATGACCTTTCACCAATATGTGCTAACCTTTTGTGCCATACTTCCAATTCTGTGAGTGTCTGACTGCCATAATTAAAGAGAGCAATGTTTCTAGTGTCCTGTAATTCAAATGTGAACAATCTACCTGTCTTTTCACCTTTTGCAATTCTTCTGAATCCTTGACTTGGATCTTCAACAAATGCTCCTGCCTTTGTGAACCTGACTTGCAACCCTTTCTCTACTATCTGCCCAACACTTATCAAATTCTTTGTAATGGTAGGGACATAGAGTACCTTACTGAGTAGGTTGATGTTTCCATCAGGTGCTTTGACATTGCCTATTTTCTCCACAGGATGTTTTGTATCATCTCCTGTTTGTACCTCATGCTTATTCCTTGGATCTTCTAAATCTGATAGGAGTGCCACATTTCCTGCCACATGATTTGAACAACCTGAATCTATGTAGAAAATATGCTCATCAGATTTACCTTGTGGCATAGCCATGTTCATGATCAATAATGAATCCTCTTTGTTTGAGTCTTCTGTGTAGTTATTGTAGTTCCTTCCTTTGTAGCCTCCTTGATAGTTTGAATGATTGTAGTTGTTGTAGTTGCCATGGTAGTTGTTGAACCTTCCTCTTGAGTAGCCATAACTTCCTCTATTGTATCCTCTGCCTCTTTGATTCCTGGAATTCCTAAAGCAATTTTCAGTTGTATGATTAGTTAATCCACAAATAGAACATGAGTTGGAGTCTTGGGATCTCCCCCTGCCTTGTCTACCTCCTCTTCCTCTACCTCTGCCATGTCTTCCTCTACCTGCATAGTTAGCTTGATATGTACTTGCTTCATCATCCACTTTCTTTGCCTTTCCTTTGTTATCTTTAGACTTGCTTTTATCCGTGTATAAAGCTGAAGATTGATTACCTTTAGAGCTTTCTCCATTTTTGATAAGCTTTGCCTCTTGAGTAAGTAATTGTCCAATGAGTGTGTTGAAATCAGGTACATGCATGTCCATGTACAAATCCATAGCTGTGGTGAATGCTTCCCACTTGTCATCTGCCTTCAAGCCATTGATGACCTGCCTTACAATTTGCTCTTCATCTATTACCTCTCCAATGCTTCCCAACTGATCTGCTATGTCCTTGAGCTTTGTGACAAAATCAGTCACATTTTGTTTGGGAGCCTTCTTGAGAGTTGTGAAATCCAGCCATAGTTGATGCTTCCTAGCTTTAGTACTTGAAGCAAAGAAAGCTTTAAGTGCATCCCACACTTCCTGAGATGTCTTACAACT